>PVKP010012376.1:22991-58736 GCA_004027715.1 Plecturocebus donacophilus | reverse complement strand
GTGTGTGCACTCATGTGTATATGGTTTATGGATTCCTGTCACGTGTGTGGATTCATGTGTACATGGTTTACAGATTCCTGTCACGTGTGTGGATTCATGTGTACATGGTTTACGGATTCCTGTCCTGTGTGTGCACTCGTGTACATGGTTTATGGATTCCTGTCACATGTGTGGATTCATGTGTACGTGGTTTACAGATTCCTGTCACATGTGTACATGGTTTACAGATTCCTATCACACATGTGTGCTCATGTGTACATGGTTTATGGATTCCTGTCACGTGTGTTTGTTCATGTGTACATGGAAGCAATCAGGTTGAAGGAATCCTCCCTGTGGCGTAGGGTCACGAAGGCCGCATCTTTGAAAATTAATGAGTGCTGGCCTCTGTCCATGCTAGTCCCAGGCCAGCTCCTGTACTTGGAGGAATCTGTCATGTGAGGACCCGCATTGGCGTGGAGATCTGTGTTAACAACAGCCTCTGCCGCCTTGGGGGCACTGAGCAAGGACCCATCGTGGTTTGTGTTTTACTTCCCTGTGGGATGCGGTGCGTCACCGCCATGAGTTTCTGGTCCAGGGTTAGACGCCAGCTGGGACAAAGTCCCCGAGAAAGCAGCCAGGAGGGTAGGATGCCAGGCCTCCACTGGCTCTGAGAGCCCTTGATCCATGCTGGTGCTCTGTGTTCTAGAAGGCGCCCCCAGCCAGCCGGGCCCCAGCAGGTCTGATCGTTGGCCTCTGTCCAGGGCTCCTCAGGCTCAGCCATGCCCATCTCCATCTCTGCACCAGCAGTGATGTCAGTGCTTCCAGCCTGTGGGAGTCTCTTCCTCCTCTGCTCGCCCATGTACCCCCAGGCCTCCCTAATCCCCCAGATCTTCCTGTCTCCACACGGCCCCCTCAGCTTTGGCCAGGAGCTTCCACACCCCAGTTCCCCACCAGTCCCCCATCCTCCCCACCCACATTTCCCTGGGCTCTGGTGCCTCCAGCCCTGCAGACCCTGTCCTGAGCCCACCTCGCCTGTGTCGGCATGCGGAAAACCCTCCAGGTGCGTCCGCTGGCACGGCCAGCGCTGACCATGGGCTCTGCATTCCAGGCCCTGCACCCTGGGGCTGACTGCCCTGTGTCCACTTCTTGACTCCTGAAGATGGTCCGGTGCCAGGGGAAGGTGTGTGAGGGCCCAGAGATCCCCAGCCTGCTGCAGAGGTCAGGTGCAGTTAGACACTAAGATCACATCCTTTCTTTCCTGAGGAAGATTTCTAATGTTCCTAGAACTTGTAAAACAGGAAAGAAAGCCAAACTGTTTCCTTCTGCTGCTGCCCTCATATCACATTCAAAACATCAGCCCCGACGCCAGATGTGGGGACTCCTCCCAGGCTGACTCGCTGTCCCTCACCAGCTGAGAGTCCCGTAATTCCATTTACTTCTGCTGCTACCCACCTTGCGACCATGCCAGGTCTATGGGTTAGCAGATCCATTCCACAAGGCTGCCCCACTTCAGGTGCCAGGGAAAAGTTGAGGCCTGTCATCCATGGGGTTCCCTGTGACCCCTCCTTCGGTTCAGTCATGTGCTAGAATGGCTCACAGAACTCAGAATTATGTTCACCCATTTATCACAGAAACTCAGGAAAAGCAGATGGAACAGGCGTGGAGGGCACTGCAGGGGTCTGGAGCCTCCACACCCTCTCAGGGTCCCCATCTTCCAAGCACCCCTGCAGGAGTCCTCACCTGGCACAACGGGTTCCATCATTGGTCAGTGGTGATGACATCTGTCCCAAGCCCCTCCCAATCTCCTGAGGTCTGGGTGAGGCCGAGGGTCTATAACCCGCCAATCATACCCCTGCTTTCCCTGGCAAGCAACCCTTAACCCCTGGCTCTCTAGGGGCTTTCCTAAAATCAGCTCAAGGTCAGGTCAGGTCAGGTGTGGCTTAAATAAGCTTGTTATAGACAACTACCTTTCACCTCACAGCTCTGAAGCTATCTCAAGAAGGAAGACACCAGATCCTATAGCAAAAGACACTCCTGCTGTTCTGCTCACTAAGGACGTGACGAGGGTTTTAGGAGCTGTGAGCCAGGAATTCTGGATGAACACACAAATTCACATTTCTCATTTAAGTCACAGCTCTAGAGAACTTTCTCACCAACGGTCTGATCCCAGAGCCCCTGCTGAAACAGCAGGCTTGAGCTTTTTATGGATTTTGCTGCTTTTTCTGTCTCCTCTGCTCCCTTCCTCTTTCCTCCCTCTCCTTCTCTTCCTCCCAGTCTTTACCATAATTAAAAGAAAAAAGGGAGTTCACTTTGAGAAATTAACATAACAGGACAAAATTAACAATAGGCAGTGTCGCTGGGGACGGGGACATGGGAGCAAGATAGAGGCAGAGGCTGAAGAGAAGCCTGGGAGAGAGGCGTGGGCCGTCCTCATGCGGAGCTGTTCCCGCTCGTGATGGGGTAGAAAGACACGCTGGCAAGTATGGGATGCAGTATTCACGAGTTTAAAACATGCCAGCTGCATGTGAAAGGAAACACCTGCGAACGTCCGTGGGCCAGTGTGTCCTAATATTCTCCCTGTGGCAGGCTCTCTGTCCCTTCCTGCAATCACGCTCACACCAGCACCGAAAACACTGAGAACAGGCATTCCCAGCCCTCTGCTGGTCCCCAGGCCAGAAGCAGGACTGAGTCCCACACTGCTCAGTTGGTAAGCCTTGGACATGTCGACCATTCTCAAGCATAGAAAGAGGCTGACAGGTGTAATGAGAACAGCACAGACCCTGGGAGCAAAGGGGTCACACCCAGCTTCTGTCGTGCTAGCTATGTGTGCCTGGGCAAGAGGCTGATGGTGCAATGAGAACAGCACAGACCCCGGGAGCAGAAGGTTCACACCCAGCTTCTGTCATGCTAGTTGTGTGTCCTTGGACAAGAAGCTGATGCATGTAATAAGAACAGCACAGACTCCAGGAGCAGAAGGTTCACACCCACCTTCTGTCCTGCTAGTTGTGTGTCCTTGGACAAGAGGCAGACAGGTGTAATAAGAACAGCACAGACTCCAGGAGCAGAAGGTTCACACCCACAAGGCAGTGAGGCTTTGTAAAAAGGCATGGACTCTGGAAAGAAACACAGGGCTAAACTCTCAGCTCCCCAGCGGAAAAGCACAATTGTTCGTACATAACGCCTGCACGCACCCCTCCCTTGGCCCTTCAGTCCTCCCAGGCATCCCAAGTCTCCATCATCACTTCCCAGTCCGAAGAACACTGTTCAGCCGTTCCTTCAGTGTGAGCCTGCTGGTAACACACCCCTTTGTTTGTTTTTATCTGAGCCTCTTTCTCATTTCGACTTCATTGCTAAAAGATATTTTCCTAGATATTAAATTCTGGGTGGACAGCTCTTTTCTTTCAGCACTTGACAAATGTTCCACTTCCTTCTGGCCTGCACAACTTCTGGTGAGAAACCTGCTGCTGTCCCTATAGGCAGGTGGTGATGTGCTCTTTTCTTCTCTCACTGTTGGTAAGATTGTTTCCCTTCATTTCTGGCTTTTAAACATTTCGCTACTGTGCATTTGAACACGAATTTCTTGGGTTTTATCCTAATTGGGAGAGGACACTTGCTTTCTTAAATCTATAGATTTATGTCTTCCACCAAGCTTAGGAAGCATTTACTCATTTTTTTTCTTTCCAGTTTTTTCCATCCTGCAGTCTTTTTTTTCCTTTCTTAGTTGCTGATGGGATGGTATGTAGAGCTTTTGTCGAGCCCCCTAGGACTCTGAGGCACATTCGTTTTGTTCCCACTGTATTTTATTTCTGCTGTTTGTTTCAGATAATGCCCATTGATGCACCTTAAGTTAGCTGATCCCGCCCTTGCTGATGCTCATTCTTCTACTGTGCCCATGCACTCAAGTGTCCTTGTTGTTCTTCTTGATGTGTGTGTTATTTTTGATGACAGTATTTTTCAATTCTAAAATTTCCATTTGGTACACAACTACATATTCTTTTCTTTTTTCTGAGATGTTTCATATTTATGTTTGCTTCAAGAGTGTTCTCAACTGCTCATTGTAGCGTTTTTAAGATGGCTACTTTAAAATCCTTGTATTATTCCTATTAAAATCTTCTGTGTAAGACTCTGTTTTTTAGGTAAATCTTCTAGTTGGGCACGTGTTGGCCAGTTCAGATGCACATTCTGGCTCAGTTTTGTTATCAGGGGTTCGAGGCCCGTGTCAGCCGGTTCAGGTCCAGGTGTACATCCTGGCTCAGTTTTGCTCACAGTGGTTTGATGCCAATGTCAGTGGACCCTCTGCAGTGCTATGCTATGTTGGTCCATACTGCTGTCTTCTCTAGAAGGTGTGACTCTGTCCCCAGTGTCCCTGTCCTGGGTGGGAAGGGGGAGACTCCTGCCTGTGCCTGCTGAGCAGAGCCAGGAGGCAGCTTCCATGCTGACCCTCCTCAGGACATTGCCTTCTCATTGTCCTGAGGGGCAGGGGGGAGTCAGGGTTCTCCCCTCAAGTTGGGGGCAGGGGGGAGTCAGGGTTCTCCCATCGAGGTAGGGGAAAGGGGAAGTGAGGGCAGGTGCAGTTATCATCGCCCTGAGGGGCAGGGGGGAGTCAGGCTTCAACCCTCCAGGTGGGTGCAGGTGCAGCTACCACATACCACTCTGTTGGCCTTCGCTGCTTCAGAGCCCCTGCTGGAGGGGCTGCCTCTGTGGGGCTCCTGTTTGTATGCACCCAAGGGTGCTTATGGGCTCCTGCCACACCCAGGCTAGTGTGTAAAGGAGACTGGAAACCCCAAGAACTCACTGCTGGGTCATCTTTGGGGTTCCAGAGTCCCTAGTTAGTTTGCCCGCCTTTTCCTCCATGTCAGAGCCCTCTGGAATGGGGCTTAGTATTTTGTATGGGGTTTGTGTTGTGAGTAGCTAGAGGAGTGAGTCAGGTGGAATACATTACCCCTCATCCAGAATACGAGCCTCCACCCTTCCACTCTCCTGGGGTGACCTTCAGGAGGTGACGTGACTTCTTTGTTGCTGCAGAGACCGGCCTGTGGGGGTGGGATGTGAGGCACTCCCTGGGGGTTCTGGTCAGAACTAGGCAGGATAGTGTGTGTGTGTGTGAATCGATGGCTGCCAGCGGCCGCCACGGTCTTCTTTCCGTATTTTCCTCACATCCGAGTTGCATGCTCCTCCAAACAGTCTCTCTGATAATAGCAGGGTCTTCTTTTTCCTTGGAACACGACTGCTTCTGTTCCTAGACTGATCCGAATTATGAGGAAAATCACATTATTTGCAATTAATTTGTGTCTGTCTTATCTCCTAACCTACGTAGACATTTAATATGTAGAATTTTACCATTGGACAGTTAATGTGGTCAACATTCTGTTTGACGGGGGGAAACTGAGGTCATTTGATGGGGTTGGATCACATGACATGAGGAGTTCCTTTCCAGGGAGGGAAAGTGGCCTGCCCACTTCATGGGCCAATGGCACCATGAATGTGGCAGATGTGGTCTGAGATGTGCCTTGGTGTCTCATCTCTGCCCACGAGGGCCCAGCCTCCCGAGGTGCGTGAACCTCCCAGCTGTCCTGGGTTCGCTTGAGATCCCCCAAGCAGCAGGTGCCCCAGCATGTCGGGTGGTTTCCTGACCCAACAGAAACCCTGCAGTGCACGACGGGCTGTCGGGTGCCCATGAGCAGGGTCCGGCGTCCCAATGTGCAGCTGGGAGCTCATTGAGTGGAACGTAGTTGCATAAAGAGGGAGAGATTCCACCCACTCACTAAGCAGGGTCTGAAGCCCACTCGCCAGGGCTCTGGCAAGGGCCCCCGTCCGCACGTTTCCGACCCAGAGGACCTGCCTGCGGAACAGGAGCGCACACTCGGGGGTGGGAGACTGCAGGAGAGCACCGGGGTAAACTCACTGGCATCATTCAGGGACATGTGCTTGAATGTGGAGCTCAGAGGCCCCACTGAAGATGCACAGGTGCCGCAGGTTCCACCTGGAGCTGAGCCTGCCCTGGGACTGGCCACGTTCTCCACCGTTCACAGCCTGAGGGGAAGCCAGCCTCACAGCATCTCCCAAACAGAGAAGGCAAACTTCGGGCCATTCTCGGATTCTCTCCCAGGATAAAGAGGAGCTTTGTTTTTCAATCTTTATGTATTTACTTTTCATTCATTGCCTCTCTCTGTCACCTAAAAAGGTTTCTAAGTTCCCTGGGGCTCTTGTCACAGAATGCAAAAGTATTTCACCTCTCAAAATAAAATGAAGAGAGAATAAAATGAATTCAAAGTAAATGAATAAAGAATAAGAAGCTACAGAGAAACGAAGGAAATGTGGCCAGTTACCCAAAACAGAGATTGTGCAAAGCGTTTCTGACTGAAGGGCCATGGCAGAGGCTGGAAGGCAGTGACGTAGGAGGGCAGGTGGTGACGCAGAGGTCGCCGATATGGAGATGGGGAAGACCAGGGCATCCTTCCCCAGCTCTCCTTTAAAAATGCATTTCCTTCTGAAGTTCTATCCTGAGGTCACCCAGGCACGCCAGCATCTTCCTCCACGAACTATAGGAGGGTCAACGGGCCATGTGCGGAGGCTGATGGCGTGAAGGAGAATGAAGGTTTGTGCTGTGACTGTTCACAAAGAAATCTCCAAAATAACCTGAAAATAGTAAAAGTTATTGAGCTCAGAGTGGGTCAGGCACAAATATTCATCGTCTAGCTGAATCCCCCAAAGAACCCGCCCACTCCTCAGAACGTACGGGAATATAAACTCTCTGCTTCTTATTCTTACTCTCAGACTGGGGGCTGTACCGGCCACGCGGAGAGAAGGGTCCGTGCGCCGTGGTGGTTCTGAGAGTCAGTGAGATGAAACCTTTAGTCAGGGTGTCCTGGTCGTTGTTGGCTTGGCCATCAGAACGCCAGGGCGGGGGTGCCGTGGTGGGGGCAGCTGGGAGATGCTTCAGCTGCAGGACAAGGAGGGAGAGGTCAGATGCTTCATCCTCAAGTCACAACCGGAATCAGACGTGACTTTCACAAGCCTGACCACGGTGAGGCCATGTTTAGCTGTTTACCCCAGGCTGTCCTGCTGTCCTCGGGCACCTGGGCCTGTGACCGTCCATCTCTGGAGGAAGGCGTGTGTGTGTGTGCGTGCATGTGTGTGTTTGTGTGTAGGGGAGAGAGGGTTTGGTGTGTGTGTATACGTGTGTGTTGGGGGCAAGAGAGTTTGGGAGGAGTGTGCGTGTGCATGTGTGTAGGGGTGAGGGGGTTTGGTGTCTGTGTGCGTGTTTGTGTGTTTGTGTGTGGGGGGGGCTTTGGGAGGAGGCTGGGATGAAATGAGGTGGAGGTGCGGCTCTGTCAGTAGGTGCTCCACACAAGCTGAACTGAGTGGCTGAACGCTGAGCGCCCCCTGGACTCCTGGCCCCGTGTTATACATGGCGTATACAGCGGTCCGCAGCATGGATGCTGCCTGGTGGGATGAGGGCAGTGAGTCAGCAGTGGTGAAGTGAGCTTTTAATAAGGAATCAACCTGAGCGGGCCTGTGGCACCAGACCTGGGCCCTCATGAACTGTAGGAATGAGGGAGTCATCTCTGAAGGGCCCTCACTGCACAAACCCACTTGGAAACCACAGAAGAGATGTTATGAGCTGGTAAAATGCAGCAGGAATCCCACACGCGTTCCACATAGGCAGACTTTCCTGAGTTCTAAGCAATATCCAGTGTTTGGAAGCCCAGGAACCAGGAACAGAGAAGCCTGAAGGTCTCCATCATTAGGTGGGAAGAGTGTCACTCAGACAAATCCCAGACAACTGCACTTTGTACCTACCACTGGCAATTGTCTTGAGGCTCCAGTTAAAAAATTAGTGGAAAACAAACACCAAAATGGAGTTATTCAAACCCCAGTGCACAGGGCGGTCTAATCACACTGGAGTCTGCGTCTGATGAATGTCTAGAACGACAAGGCAGAGGAAGCCAGAGACTTAGAATGTGAGAAATAGAAAAATGACTCATTTAAGCCTCTCTGAAACTCCAAAATATCATCTGTACAAGGAAAAAGATTTTCTGTAGGTGATTTTCAGACATTTAATAGCTGTGTATAGATTTTGTATAAATAATCACTTTGACTCCCAGTGCTCACATTTTCCAGTGGCTGCTGCTAATGAAAGTCAAGCTGCCTTTATGAATGTAAATTATTAACGCTGGCTTATCGATACATAGTAGCTAATTTCCAAGATACTGTCTGTAAACACCATAAAGTTGCATTAAATATTCATATAATCATTGTGATAATTAATCCATAGAGCAATTATAATTGAAATTGTCTTATAAATAACCAAATAAAATGGAACTTTACAAGATAGATATCACACCAACTTTTATAGCTAGCAAAAATAAGATTGCTCTCACCTCCATTAGCCCAAGCAGCAGAGACTGAAAGGAGCCATCTCTGTTACATTAACTGGCACCAAGAATGTGAGGGGTGCCTCTCTAGGAAATGGTTTCACAAGACGATAAAGGGAGATCAGAGTGTCTCTGAGGTACCCATCCGCAGGCAGGTGCCACACATTTAGATTCTGAGGCTTTTGCTTTTCTTTCTGTGTTTGGGTTGTTAGAATCCAGGTAAGAACGCCAGGCCCATAACTGATCCCCGGGGCGGGCAGCAGAGTCAGGACTCCGCTGCGACATCGCCAAGGCCCGTCAAGGAGCAGGGAGTGTTGAGCCCAGCTCACCTGGCATGTGGCCGAGAGCCTGGGCCGAGGCTGTGCACATGGGTCTGGGGGCTGAAGTGACTTTGCTGGCCTCGATCTTGACCTGGCAGAGCGGCCACTGGGAAATAAGATCAGGAAGAAGGAGGCACCAGGAAGAGGATGAAGTGGGCATCCAGATGGGGCTCCCAGGGTAGCCACTGAGGCCAGACCTGGCCAGGATGCAGGCTCCTGACTCCCTGAGCCCAAGAGAGGGCGGCTGAAGACCTGGGTTTGGAGATTGGGGTCTCTCCTCCTCCTTCCCTTCATTACCCCAACTCACCAACTCTGATGGAAAACTGGTTACAAAGAGTGTAAGACACTTGCTTGGCCTGTTATAGAGAGCTGGGGGATCCAGGATCCAATGCAGTGCCTGATCCCAATTCCTGCTCCCTCAGGCCACCCTGGACCTGCTTAGGAGGATACTAGGGATGGTCATCACAGCACACAGGTGTCCTTTAGAAGGTGGGTTTTTGGCGGTGAGTTATTTACAATCCTGGCCAAGACAGCATCTGAGATGCATGGGCCTCAAATCTATCTCAGGATCACCCTGAGAATACGCTCTGTGAGGTCAGGGAGACTCCAAGATCCTGCAGGAGTGGAAACCAATTGCCAAAGCTGCCTCCTGCAGAACCGGCCACCCCGCTGGGACCTCCCTCCCACCTCATTCTCACATCCAAGTCGGCAGCCCGTGCGTCTGATGGTAACGTCTGGGTTATCTCGGGGATCTTGGCAGCAAGTGGTCTTGGAAGGGCAGAGTCGAGTCCCCTGGCAGACCCCGAAGAAGCCAGAGGTGGCTAATGTTGAGGAAGCCAGTGGTCCATGAGGCAGCCAAGTGTCCATGCCCACCACGGTGGCCAGGCCTGCACACCAGACACAGCGGGGGGCATCTCACATGGGTGTGGCCTCCTGCTGGCAATTGTCCATGCCCACCACGGTGGCCAGGCCTGCACCTCAGACACAGCGGGGGGTATCTCACATGGGCGTGGCATTGTGCTGGCAATCGTCCATGCCCACCACGGTGGCCACGCCTGCACCCCAGACACAGCGGGGGGCATCTCACATGGGCGTGGCCTCGTGCTGGCAATCGTCCACGCCCACGACGATGGCCAGGCCTGCTCCCCAGACACAGCGGGGGGCATCTCACATGGGCGTGGCCTCATGCTGGCAATCGTCCATGCCCACCACGGTGGCCAGGCCTGTACCCCAGACACAGCGGGGGGCATCTCACATGGGCGTGGCCTCGTGCTGGGCAGCTTCCAGCCCCTCCAGCCTCATTCCACCCAGGCTCTGCCCTCACGCCCTGTTTCTGAACTTGGGCACCCTCATTTTACCCCTCCCTACCCATGAGTACCCTCCATTCTTCCTCATTGCCAGCAGAAGGGACCTCTTCAATGTGCTCCTGTATCTCTCCTTTGCCTGGAAGGGCCCCCTAACTGTCGTCTGACCCCTCAAAGATCCTCCAACACATAGCTCCGACACTTCTCTTCTGATCAGCCTTTTCCAACGTGACTTCTCTAGGAAAGAAGCACCAATTACTTTTTGGTTCCTAAGCATCATGGTTTATTGCACAATCGGGTCATATATTAAAATACTAATAATAAATACGTATATTACCCCTCTGTTGATAGGACCAGAGATTTTTTAGAAATTCTATACTGTGTATGTGATTGGAATTAATTTGGTAGCACCAATGATTGAATTCAGCCCTGCCTACTCTAAGTTGGAATTAATATTTCAGTTCATTCTTCCTTTTTTATTGTATATAAGGTATACAACATGATGCTTTGATATACATATACACAGTAAACTGATTACTGCAGGTAAACAAGTTAATATATCCATCACTTTTCATAGTTACTTCTTTTTATGGTAAGCGCAATGAAACCCACTTCCTTAGCAAATCTTTCCCATACGTTGCGGTACCCTGGGGCTCACTGAGGGCTTCCGCCTTCAGCCACACCCTGGTCTCCAGAGCCTCTGGTCATCTGGCTCTGGTAGCATTTGGTGCCACCCATTTCCTCATTGATTCCTGGAAATTATCAGCTATGTGTTGAGTACCTCCACTGCTAGATTTTAGTAGATGCACAAACCCTTTCTTTTTGTTCTTTCCCTAAATAATATTCAGGCAAGAAGAAACACAAACAAACCATTGTAAGGAAACTATTTTATGAAGGGAGTTCAAACAAGGTTCGCAGTATGCACCGAGAGCACAGCAGAAAGGCCTACCTGGGTGTCATGGGAACGGTTCACCAGAGCAGCTTCGCCGAAGCGGAGGGTCTTTGCATCTGTGTGGTTAACACAGGCAGGGACAGGGGCTGCTGCACCGAGCGCTTAGGGGGCTCATGCCCAAGCTCCCGGGCATGCACAGTGCCCCCCAGGAACCTTCAGCAGCCCTCCCAGTGAAGGAGGGGAGGTTCTGTGACAGGCATGACCACTCAGCAGCCACTCAGCGACCCAGAGCTGTGCTTTATAAAGTCAGAGGAGGGCACAGGGCACAGAGGGAAACGCACCCATTGTGGAGTCTGAGTCCGCGCGTTTGACGCCTGGTCCTGCTGTGCTGGCTGTGACATCAATGCATGCACTTGGCCTCACCTCCACTCGTCAGGAGCCTCGGCGTTGAAATGGGAGCCACCGTGGATGGGCGGTGAAGAGGGGACTTTTGCAGGGGTGCAGGTACAGTGACACGTGGCAAACACGAGCCTCTGCGGTGGTGGAATGACAGCTGGCCCAGCATGCAGGGCTCCGCGCGCTCCACGCGGCCACTGCCTGAGCTCGGTGGGAGGAGGGGCTGGGCACCCCCGCGTGCCCCTTCCTGCATTTAGGACGAGCCCCTGTGCTGGAGGCCAGCCGGGTCCGGTGAGCCGCAGGCCTGTCCTCAGACACTCCACAGTCAAAGGTGAGAAACGTGCCCAGTGTCTCCCAGAGGCGCCGGCATGAACGATGAGCTACATCAGCCCGGGCAAGGCCGGGTCAGCCGAGCCGCGTGTCCTGGCAGGAGGGCGGGTCCCACGCGGGTGCTGCAGGCGGTGGCAGGCGTGGCGGAGTGGGGGGCAGTAGCTGAGTACAGGTGAACCCAGGGGGCTCCTGGGCAACTCCGCGGTTCCTCCCAGGTGAAACGTCCCACCTTCGTGGGCACTCCTCTGCTTTTCAGAAGAGGCCTAAAACCTGTAAACCGCCGCGATTCCAATGAAATGCCACGCTACATGTGCCGGTCAATGCAGACGTTTCCAAAACCACACCCGTAACTCTGTGGGAGCACCGGCTCATCTGCGGCTCACTGTGGGCTTTTCTAGAAACCGCTGACTTCCAGCCCCGCCACCACCCAGCTTGACCGCGTCCAGTGTGTTTAGCCCCCGCGCGGGCTCATCAGGCTGCCGAGATGCTGCAGCGGGGAGCTGCGGGTCAGGCGGGAAGGCGGCTGCGGGATGGATGCGGGTCGGGCGGGAAGGCGGCGGCCGGATGTGGGTCGGGCGGGAAGGCGGCTGCGGGATGGACGCGGGTCAGGGGGGAAGGCGGCGGCCGGATGTGGGTCGGGCGGGAAGGCGGATGCCGGATGTGGGTCGGGCGGGAAGGCGGCTGCTGACGTGCACTGTGAGCCCGGAGACCCGGAAGAGGCTCTTGGCTCGACCGGCCTCTGCGCCCACAGGCTGCCGCGTTTTGAGACAGCCGCAAAGGCGGGGCTGCAGCCAGGTGGATTCCTCATGGTCGAGGTTAGTTATTACGCGTTACTAGCAACCTGAACCACTTCACAAAAAATACTTGGTACTTGAGGAAAAAATTAAAGACGGCCATTTTAGAATACAATTGGAAAAAAAATGGATGTCCGCTTACAAAGAAGTAAGTGTGTCAGCTATTTAACTGGTTATGAAGTGCTATCCTTAGATGCTGGTTTAGAGCCATATTCATAACCATTTTTTGGTGAAGTATTTTCCTTTAATATCTTTTCAGAATGTTAGTGAATGGCAGGCCAATTTCTGAAAAACCGTGAGAGACTCCCCGTGTGAGGAGGGAGATCAGTCTGTCTCTGTGTGGTCGGAAGGCTGGCACCGCGGGAACGAAATCCGCAGTCTCCTTTTACTTCCTGAACTAGAACTGTAGCCTGGAACAGAAATTACTTAACGGGAAGCCTCAAACTGTGACACATTTAATTGACGTAGGGGAGGTAATAAGCTTCTCCATGGCGGGCGCAAACTGTGACTTTTGGGTTCAAAATGCCTCGGTCCGGAGGAGCGCGGCCCAACGCCCAGGATGGGGCCTGGGGCGGGTGGGCTTTCCCGAGTGGAGGAGCCGGGCGTCGTGGAAGAGGCACTTGGAAGGTGTGGGGAGTTCATGTCTGGGTAATTCCAAGGTGTCTGCTGAGTCTCTGTGTCCCTGAGTATTTAATTACCTGTTTCTTAAAAAGCACATGTTTTCAAAGACACCTGTGAAAGGCCTTAAAGTAATTGGCAGTGCTCAGGGTCTGAACCTTTTGGAAAAGCTACGGGGAGCAGGCAGAGGCCCCCCAAGGCTCACGCAGCTGGCTTGTGTGTGGACGGTCAGACCACAGCCGCCCAGAGCACCTTCCATCCTGGCCCTCCTGGCAGGGCCTGCCTGTCTCACCCACACCAAAGCCAAGGGGCATTTGCTGCGGCTCCATCTCAGCCTGGCACTCCAGCGGTGCCCATGCCCT
Source organism: Plecturocebus donacophilus (assembly GCA_004027715.1). Taxonomy (NCBI): domain Eukaryota; kingdom Metazoa; phylum Chordata; class Mammalia; order Primates; family Pitheciidae; genus Plecturocebus; species Plecturocebus donacophilus. Next base: position 45,363 of record PVKP010012376.1, on the reverse strand, counting down.
CACAGCTCCTCCTCCTGCCACCACTGCTGCCATGCAGTCCTCAGGATGGGGGCTGGGCTCTGGGGCTCGGAGCATCGCCATCCATCTCCCCATCATGGGCCATGTCATCAGGGCTCTTTTCTGCTGAGCTGTGCCCTGCGTTTTAGCCACCGGCCTCTGCCCAGGGCCCTGGGCTGGCAGCTGGGCTAGATGTCCCCTCAGCTGCCCTTGGAGGCTTAGTCCTGTTCTCGCCTTTGAGGTTGTGTTCCCTGGGGGTGTCTCCAGTCCCTGGGGGGCTGTGATAACAGGTGCCCTGTGCCGTTAGGGCTGGGCACTCACTGCCCCTGGCCCAGCCGCTGTGTCTGTGTCTCCTGCGTCTCCTCCAGTGGCATCTGTTGGCCCTTGAGCATCAGGTGGACTTCGTCTCTCCAGGCTGCAGCAGCGATAACCCCACACCTTGGTGGCTGGCAGCAGCAGCGCAGTGATTTCGGGTTCTCATTGTGGAGCGCTGCCATCCGAATGTGCTTGTGAAAAACGTGACAAACCCAGGAAGGGCCTTTGCACGGGTGTGGAGTCTCTCTCTTCCTCAAGGCCAAAGTTCAGGCCGATGTCAATGGGATAAAGGGAAGAGGCGTGCAGTCCTCTCACCCTGGTCCAGTGCCCGGAGGCGCCATCTTCCTGCTGCAGGATGGGAAGACCCAGCCATCTCACAGCCACTTTAAAAATTAATACTTTATTTAGTGTATTTGCCTTTGTGCTAAAATTGAGTTTACTATAAATACATGCACAGGCAAACAAGTAAGATAAAAGATTAATTTTAGCTTTTGGTAAAAACTTTCAGCATTAATGTCATCCCTTTTCTTGTCTGGTTGAGAAAACTGTATTGCTAAAGAGGAAACAACACCACACCTGCCCAGCTGCTGGGTTTTCTGCTTTCCACCATTTGGTTCTAAATAAGTCCATTTCCAGAAGGAATGAGCAAGTAATCCTAACAGAGGGGACCAGAAATTACACTTTTGTGTATAAAATGTCTGTATTAAGAATGATAGAACACTTCGGTTGAATGTTAACTATTCGGTGGCAGCTGCTGCTTAGCTGTGTTCCTGTTTCACGCAATAACCATGGATATCATAGCATGGAGCCTGCGGTGAGGCACATTTTAGGAAAGAAATTATCAGCCCTCATCTAAAAGCCAGAATTCTGCAGGGCGAATCAGGTCCCCAAATCTATCAGCTGAAGTCCTAATCCCTAGTGTCTCAGAATGGGGCCAGAGTTAGAGACAGGGCCAAGGAAGGGGTGATTAAGGTAAAAGAGGTTATGAGGGTGGCCCCAATCCCACAGGACCTGTATTCTTATGAGAAGAGGAGATCAGGACACAGACACAGAGGGAGGACCCTGTGAGGACCTGGAGGAAGGAGGGAGCCTCAGGATGTGAGGACCTGGGTGATGTTGGCATCTGCAAGCCAGGGAGGGAGGGAGGCCTCAGAAGGAAGCAGCTGCCTGCAGCTGGATCTGGTACTTCCAGCCTTGGGATGTGAGAGGATGAATTTCTGGGGTGCTTTGTTATGTCAGCCTCCACACGCGCACACACACACACACACACACACACACACACACACACACACACACACACAAACAGCTGCAAATCACAAGCTGCATATCTTGGCAAAATTTTGCCTTAAGAAAGGACAACCACCCCTTAAACTCCTGGACAGCAGGGAGCACAGTTTTTTGTTTTGTTTTGTTTGGTTTTATTTCCACCGTCTTTACTGTATCTCTCACACTCAAATCATTAAACATTGGATTTCTGGAAGGTGCTACAGCACTATTATAAAATGTATATATTTGACTTAGGAAAAAAAGCAACAGCTTTATTGCTGCAAAACTTACACTATTAATTTAAATTGCTTAAATGCACTTCTCATGCATTAATTATAAAGCTAGACTAAATTACAATCTTTAATTTTTGCTGATGTTTTTATTGCTTGGTGATATATGGAAAATTACATGTCTTCAAGAGTTTTAATTCATCTTTTTTCTTTGTCAGCCTCTGGAGACAGCAAGCGAAAAAGCAATGAAATGAAATTCTGCCAGTACATTATAATGATAAACCCAAAGCTTACTACTAGCTCATTTACAATTTTATAGCAAACTTACAAAACGAGATTAAAAATACTACATCATTTGGTAATAGACTATATATTCATTAATGTTTTGATGTGTTATATATATCATAAAGCACCTGCAAGAATAAACTTTTAAAATAACATTTAGAATAGTTTTAGATTTACAGAAAAGTTGCACAGATTGGAAAACGTGTTCCCACGTCCCACACCCAGATTCTCCCGTTAGCACCTGACGTTAGTGTAGTGCTTACATGATGCACTGATGACCTTATTTGGAGTCAAGTTGGACAGACGTGGGGTCACTAGGGACCCTGACCCCTGGGAGTGGCCTCTGAAGAGGGGCAGACTTGTGGGTCTGAGTCCTTAGCCCAGGGGTCTGGGCTAACCCTGGGTAGAAAGTGTCAGATTTGGATGAAGTTGTAGGATGCCCAGTTGGTGTTTAGGGAGATGGAGGGTGGTTGGTGTGGAAACCCTCCCAGCCTCTCACCTGGTGTCACACGTCAGGTTTTGAGAGGAGCCTGACAGTGAGGGAGAACCGTTTTCCTCAAAGGACCAAAGTAAGATGCTATCACATGAAATGTTAACTATGTGTCCATTTATTAATCTAATGAAAAAAGTATATTTTATGAGATTACGAAAGAACACCCAAGTGTACCTTCCACACAGGAAATCCTCAGGAAATGAGACCCAAGGAGTGAATACAAAAGGCAGAGCCACATTATACAAGACAGACAAATGAAAGCAAGTTTGTGCCTTAACATCAGGAATCCAGCCGCCCCCTTCCCACCCGCCAAAAAAAGAAATAACGATAGAAAATTGTCAGGGATCGATTACAAAATCAATAACAATAAATATTCATAAACAGGGAACACGGTGTAGCAAGGTATGAAGACGGCGCCTTTGTTTCTTGTCTGACCTTTACTGTTTCCTTCCTTCTGCCAGCTGGGGGCTTCGTGTGTTCTGGCTTCCCTGGTTCGTGAGGTGTAACATTAGGCTGTTTATTTGGTGTCTTTCTTCTTTTCTGATGGAGGTGTTTATTGCTAACACTTCCTTCTTAGAACTGCCTTGCTGTGCCTCATCGATTTTAATATGTTGTGCTTCCATTTTCCTTTGTCTCAAGATGCATTGAAATGTCCCTTATAACGTTTTCTTGGACCCACTGGTTGTTCAGGAGCAAGGGGTTTAATTTCCCTGCCTTTGCGAATCTTGTGAAATCCCTCGCGCTGTTGATTCTAGCTTCACACCGCTGTGGTTGGAAATGATTTTGATGTAATTTCAGTCTCTTAAATCAGGCAGGACTTGTTTTGTGCCTCTGTGTACAGTCCATCTTGGAGAATGCTCCTAGGCCTGGAGAAGAGCCGGTCTTGGGCTGCCGCTGGGTCGGATGGCCTCCGTGTGCCCATGAGCTCATGTGTCCAACACATAGTTTAAGACCAGTTGTTCTTCACGGATTTTCCACCTGGAAGTTCTGCCCCTGCTAGGGGTGGGACCTAAGGCCCCTTAATATTATTACTATTACTGTCTTGTGTCTGTCACTCCCTTCAGTTTACTAACATTTGCTTATATACGTAGGTGCTCTGACGCAGAGTAGAGATGTGTTTACAATTGTTATGTGCTCTTGACGAAGTCACCCCTTCACCCTCACATCATGACTCTCTTGATCTCTTTTGACACTTTTGACTTAACGTCCGTTTAATCTGACGTAAGTGTGATCACCGTTGCTCTCATTTGCTTTCCATTCCCAGGGAATGTACTTTTTCATCCTTTCTCTTCCAGCCTATGTGTTTTGACCAGCGTAGTGATGGAGTGGGAGAGGGAAAGAGAGAGAGAGTGAGAGGGAGAGAGAGAGAAAAAGAGAGAGAGAGAGAGAAAGAGAGAGGAGAGAGAGACCTATCCTTTTATCAGGAACCCACTCCTTCAAGGAAGCTCTGATCCCTTCCTAAGGGCAGAGCTCTCATGGCCCCTCACATCTTTCAGTTCCCACCTCCCAAGGCCGTTTCTTTGGGGATGAAGTTTCCAACACACAAACACACATTCAAGCCACGATATAAGGTAAACCAGCATTTCAGCGTCCTAAAATCAGCATTTCAGCCTCCTGTGAACCAGCATTTCAGCATTTCCCTGATGGTGTTTCTTTTACCAGGAGATAAGAACTCTGTGATTAGGTGATTTGGGAAAGAACAAGTAAGACCTTGATTCTCTCCTGGATATTCATAATGTATTTTAGGATTTTAAAGAATCTATGTAATCCCAGAGTTTAACAAACACACACACGTTTTCAGCAACACTGAGTTTTACAGAGTATCTCCGAGATGAACGTGATTTTGTGTGCTGTGAAGCTCATGGCAACCACTTTCCCCAGGGAAACGCTTCTGTGGCCTTTTAAGAGCCCTTGGGTCTGGCCGCACTGTGAGCACAGGGTTTGCTCTGGGAGATCCATCCAGCAGCAGTTTGTGTGGGGTGGATTAGAAGAGCAGGAATCGGGGGTGGATGACCAGCTGGCCGGGCCTGGCTCCAGGTTGGCCAGAAGCTGAGGCGGGTGGGCCTCCCCTTGCAGACCGAGGAGGGAACTCAGATGCTGACAGGAGAGAGAGGAGGGGGAGAGGGTGGAGGGAGGGAGGTCCTATAGGACCGGTGTGTTTCTTACTCTTTTCAAAGATGATGCTGGGATTCCAGCTCCACTGCGGATTCCCTTTCCGTACGAGGCATCCATGTCCCACGGTGTTTGAGAGCTTCAAGACTATTTGAAAACCTGCACAAACTCTCGGTTCAGCAGCTACCAGGTATTTGCCCAGAGATGTGAACAAAGCTTCTCCTGGCTTGGTTTCCCCATCTGTGAAACAAAACCGCACTTCCCTGAGAGGCCTGAATAAAATCCTGTGCTCAGCTGTGATACAGGCTTCATAAGAGTGGGCTGTCAGGCAGCACCAGTTCTGTCTGAGAAGAGCCTCCGGTGTCCCTTGTAAGATAAATGAAATTCTAAGTCCTTTGACAGACTGAATGGAGCCCCTCTTTACCAAGGGCATACCCCCAAAATTCAGAAAACCAGTTCAGGCCATGATGGCAGGAAGCAGGGTCGGACAGGCCTCATTCTACCCTCCTCCCTTTGGAGTTCGGGACCAGCTGACCAGTGCTAGCACTCAACAGACATCATAACCCTAACCACACGCACTCCTTATAGTAATAAGATACCCACTCCAACTGGGCCCTGGCATAGCATCACTTGAAAAATAGCAGGTCCTGAGGAAATCAGAACATATTAACCCCCAAAATATTTCCCTTATATATTCTGAAGTGGCCCTACAAAGGCTTCTTTTGCTGGGAAAATCTACTTTCTGTAGAGAATCCCTCACAAGGACCTTTCCTGATCCAGGGAAGATTTAACTAAGGCCTGACGTCTTTAAGGTCCGCTAGGAGGCATTTATCACCGATTCTCTCTGAAGCTGCTGCCTGAAGCTTCTCCATACCATGATCCTTGGCTTCCACAAGCCCCTTTTTCTGCTGGAACATTTCTTTCTGCTGACTTCAGTCTTTAGGCAAAGCTGAACCCTTTCAACCAATTGCCACTAAGGAAATCTTTGAATCCACCTGTGACCTGTGAGCCCTCGCATTGAGTATACCCACCTTTCTGGGCTAAACCCACGTAAACTTGTAACTTCCACCTCCCTAAAATGTATATGACCAAGCTGTAGCCTGACCACCCTGAGCACATGCTCTGAGGACATCCTGTGGGAAATGTCCCAGGGCCTGTGTTTCTGTGCACCTGTGAACACTCTCAGGGAATGCCCCACGGCCCATACTTCTGTGCACCTGCAGACACTTGTGGGAAATGCCCCATGGTCCGCGCTTCTGTGCACCTGCAGACACTCGTCAAACACCAGGCTGTCATCCTATGATTTTACTGCTGCAGATAAACTGAAGAAGCTCTCAGTGGCACTCCTTAAGGAGAGTCACTGGGTTTTTTAATACAGAATTAAAGAATGCCAAAAAATTCTATAAAAATCCATTCATCACTCAGTTCAGATAGTATCAATGCTGCAATAAGAAGACAGTTGCTTACGCATCTGTAGCAAATGCATCAGCGGCTGTTTTCACGGTGTCGTGATCTTTGGGCGGGGATCCCCACCTCCCACAGAGTCTGTGCTTTGCTTCAATCTTGAATAAATGTTATCTGCACCTTTACACAGGCATCCGTCAAAATCTGTATTTGTATTATTTCTGCCAAAAGCAATACAACTTTTCTCATGAACTCCTAACTCATCAGTAGAGAATCTCTGAGAAAATTGTGATTGTTTTTGAAGTCTCATCTGGATGAAACATTACTCTTAATCCTCTTATAAGCAAGCCTTCTTCATGAGACAGATATCATACCTACAAAGGGAAAATCCTGTGTGCATTGTGGTTTTGGAGTGAGGACACTCCTGGCAGGATCCTATGTGTGCCGTGGCTCGAGTTGAAAGGATGGTCATGACATAGTATGGATGCCATTTTAACTCCTGCTGCAATTAAGAACGCTTTATCTGAATTCCTCTTGATAAGAAGTAGTTATTTTATCACTCTTCCTCACACTAGTTTAATAAATAATACTTCTGTTACACTTAGCAGCTATTACATGCTGGTTTACGTGGACTTTCACGACTTCTTTGCTATTAAATGAACAATTGTGCACTGAACAAAAATGACAAAATACAGCATTTCAAAAGAGATTTGGAATCTGTAAAATAGTATGAAATGGGTATTCTAAAGTGCAGATCAGATCTAAGATAAAGAACTCAATGTTGGGCTTAACAGCTTGCTGAACACGGAAAGGGGCAGGATTCATAAGCTAGAGACAGATCCATAGAGGATATCCAAGCTGAAGCATAGAGAGGAACTTCTAGAGAAATGCACACATTCCATGAAAAACACAAATTGCCAAAGCTGACAAAATAATACCGAAAACATACATAAATAGCTTGATTTGTACTAGAACCTGACATGGCTACACAAGCCTGAAAATACAGATCAATCACTTCTGTGAGCATGCCTGAAAACTTCCTAAGCACCAGCTAATCAAATCCACTGGGACAGATGATACATTGAGATGGCATGCTTATTCCATAAATACAGAATGCCAAGGATTCAAAGGGCCTTTGACCTTTGAGGAGCCAATCATGGCAAATCCCCATATTATTAATAATGTGGTCATATAATCTTCTCCATAGATACAAAATAGCCTTTGATTATTCACAAAACTCCAGTGCTGTTGTAAAAAAAACTCCAGAAAGGTGGTAGAAGTTTCTTAATCTGAAAAAGAGGCTCTACAGTGACCCCCACAGCACACATCCTAGTTGCGGGGACGCCGCCCATTCTCCCAGTGGCTTCCTTTGGGGCAGCCCTTCCCTGGGGACTGTGGATGAAAAGGGTGCAAGGACAAGCACGGCCCGGTGGTGTCTCCTGCCTCGTGGACCAATTTGCAAAGGAATTTAAGATGTGGACCGTGGAAACATTATTTTCACCAGTGTTTAATGCAAAACAAGTTTTATAATAGAAATGCTTCATAAAATATATACATATTCAAATATTTTCATGCACATATCATAGGCATCTGATAAAGACTTAAACTTAGCAACTTGTTTTAAAAAAATAAATGTCCTGAAGGTCTTTGAAATATTCATACCTTTAAATTCAGTAATTCGACTTCTAAAAATTACCATAAAATCCATACAAGTACAAATATTAATACACCAAGATCTTTAAATCATGTTATCATTTGAATACTAAAATCCTGGGGAAAATACATTAAATATAAATGATGGCATGATGAAACGATGATCTATGGCTGTCAAATAAAAAACAAATCCTGACTTAGGTAAGGGGAGACTTCGTTTGAGAAGACACTGCAGCAAGATGGGGAAGCCACCGCAGTGGAGAAAGCTTCCACCCCAGGACCTGGAACCTCTCAAAGGCTGGGCAGCAGAGGCTGTTGTTGCATGGGGAGGGGTGAGCAGTGCTGGGAGCACTGAGGGGGTGGAATGAATGCCATCTGGTGTTTCTTGAGTGGCCCTTTTCTCCTGCTGATGGCTCAAGCTCAGTCCTCACTCTGTCTCTCTCCCTTTCTCTCCCTTTCCATTTCTGCTACAGTGTGGGTGCTGGTAAGGCAGGCATGATCATTTAATCAGAAAGATTGGACACGCTGCACAGCTGGACCCCAAAAGTAGGGATCAAGAGCAAGAGGCCCTGCTAGGCTTCCCTATCCAGGGTACACTGTGCCCTTGCAGGGAGCGGCGTGCCCCTGACCACAGCTCTGCTCAGGGTTCTGCAGGACGCACCAGCCATGCCACACACTGGGAGGATGGGACATGCTGTGTGCGCCCATGTGTGCCAACTTCTCAGAGACAAGGACATCTGACATAAGCCAAAGGTCTCACGTTTGCTCTCTCGTTTCATTCATATGTGCGAGTGTTATTTTTAAAGTATGTTGAACACATGTTGAAGCAGATTTCACCAATTAAACCACTTTCTTATGTACAATTTTCTTTATTTAATGTTTACAATTAACATACTCTTATTTAAAGTAATTTCATTTAATTATTTCCAATAAAAACTATAAGGAGAAAATAGCAAAAAATTAGTTTCATATATAAATGACAAAATAGACAAATTTTTAATGTGAAAATTTCATTTTAGGTTTAAAATACTTTTTCCACTTAAAACTATGACTTTCATTGATTTTGTTTTATGCGTGTGTGGTCAAGTTACAACTGTTAGCACCAAGCCACTTAGGAACAGTGAAATCTAAGATGTTTTAGTTCTTAAGGAACTAATTCAATTGGAATCACTATGAATGTCATTATTCTTTTTCATATTAAGAACTCATGAAATTGCTCAGGGTTTGTTGAGTGTGACTTGCCATGTTCCATATTTTTGTCTAAAATGAAAGCTGTTTAATGTAGTTCACTAAAGATATTTTACATTTGATTGTAGGGATTATGGCACTGAGAAATATGATGTTGAATTACTTCTCTTTCTATGCCATGACGCTGTATAGAACGTGTACATTCATTTTCTTCTAAGTTAGTTTTTAATAATTTATTTTGAATTTAAAATTAAGATAGTTTCATAAGCATTAAAATCTATGTAAATTCCTGCATTGTTAGTGTAATTGCTAAAATCATTTTGCAGGTAGAATAGTTGGAGTGTTCATAAAAGCAGATTTTCATACCCTTTGATTTTGAATGGAAGGAGTTATCATGAAGTATTGGAAAAATTACCCCAGACTGTGAAAGGCAGAATTTTTAAAACAATATTTAAGTGTGTATTTCTTTTTGGCATTGGTTCAGCAGATATTCAACAATAAAAATCTAGCAGGATGGGGGCCGTAGTCATGTTGACCACTATTCATTAATGTCTTCCCAGTGAGATGATGTCATTCTAATAGAGGCAGAGATTCTTCAGGAAAATCAAAGGGCAAGTAGCGGATAGACTGATGCTTACTCTCGCTACACCTACGTGTCCTTCGCTCCTCTGACCTCCCTCTGTCACCGTCTTCATGGGGAACCTCTTGAGGATTTGGAACCTGACTGCTGCATCCCCAGCCACCCCCCTGCATGGCTCTTCCCTCCTGCAGGTTGTGGCAATGGACCCCCAGCTTCTTCTTGGGTTATTCTCATCCACCACAGGCTCTACACTAACCCTGGATTTCTAAGTCACTTCTTGACAATCCTGTGGGATACAGGAGCAAAGACAGAGGAGAATTAGGGAAACAGGCAGGCAAGTATTTTCAGATCTTAAAGAGCAGGTTCATGAATCATGTCACAATGACCACACTGGTGTGTGTGTACCCCTGTACCATGCAAGATGATCTTTCGGAATGTTGAACTAATACATTGCACCTTTATCTGTATTTATTTCAGCTTGTTAAGTAGGAAATAAATTAAGTTTATTCACATTTAATAAACACATTTACAGACTTAAAAAAAAAAAAAACTTTACGTTCCAGGATACATGTGCAGAACGTGCAGGTTTGTTACATAGGTATACGTGTGCCATGATGGTTTGCTGCACCTATTGACTTGTCCTCTAAGTTCACTCTCCTAGCCTCCCACCCCACCAGCAGGCCCCTCCCTGTGTCCATGTGTTCTAATTTTTCAAGTCCCACTTATAAGTGACAACATGCAATGTTTGGTTTTCTGTTCCTCTGTTAGTTTGCTGAGGATGATGGCATCCAGCTTCATCCATGTCCCTGCAAAGGACATGATCTCATTCCTTTTTATGTCTGCATAATATTCCATAGTGTATATATATATATCACATTTTCTTTACCCAGCCTCTCATTGATGGGCATTTGGGTTGGTTCCAAGTCTTTGCTATTGTAAATAGTGCTGCAATAAACATATGTGTGCATGTGTCTTTATAGTAGAATGATTTATAATCCTTTGGGTATATACCCAGTAATGGGATGACTGGGTCAAATGGTATCTCTGGTTCTAGATCTTTGAGGAATTGCCACACTGTTTTCCACAATGGTTGAACTTTACATTCCCACCAACAGTGTAAAAGTGTTCCTATCTCTCCACAGCCTCGCCAGCCTCTATTGTTTCTTGACTTTTTAATAATCACTACTCTGACTGGCATGAGATAGTTTCTCTTTGTGGTTTTGATTTGCATTTCTCTAATGGTCAGTGATGTTGAGCATGTTTCTCATATGTTTTTTGGACACATAAATGTCTTCTTTTGAGAAGTGTCTGTTCGTATTGTTTGCCCACATTTTGATGTTTTTTTCTCCTTGTACATTTGTTTAAGTTCCTTGTAGATTCTGGATATTAGACCTTTATCAAATGGGTAGATTGCAAAAATTGTCTCCCATTCTGTAGGTTGTCTGTTCACACTGATGATTTTTCCCCCCCCCCCCCCCCCGTGCAGAAGCTCTTTAGTTTAATTAGATCCCATTTGTCAGTTTTGGCTTTAGTTGCAATTGCTTTGACATTTTTGTCATGAAGTATTTGCCCATGCCTATGTCCTGAATGGTATTGCCTAGGTATTTTTCTAGGGTTTTTATGGTTTAGGGTTTTACATTTAAGTTTTTAATTCATCTTGATTTTTGTATAAGGTGTAATGAAGGGGTCCATTCTCAGTTTTCTGTGTATGGCTGGCCAACTCCCCCAGTACCATTTATTGAATAGGAGATCCTTTCCCCGTTGTTGTTTTTGTCAGGTTTATTGAAGATCAGGTGGTTGTAGATGTATGGTATTATTTCTTAGGTCTCTGTTCTGTTCCATTGGTCTGTATGTCCGTTTTGGTACCATGCTGTTTTGGTTATTGTAACCTTGTAGTATAGTTTGAAGTCAGGTAGCATGATTCCTTCAGCTTTGTTCTTTTTGCTTAGAATTGTCTTGGCTATATAGTCTCTTTGGTTCTATATGAAATTTAAAGTAGTTTTTCTTATTCTGTGAAGAATGTCTATGGTAATTTGATGGGAATAGCATTGAATCTATAAATTACTTTGGGCAGTATAGCCATTTTGATGATATTGATTCTTCCTATCCAGGAAGATGGAATGTTTTTCCATTTGTTTATGTCCTCTCTCATTTCTTTGAGCTGTGGTTTATAGTTCTCTTTGAAGAGGTCCTTCACATCCCATGTTAGCTGTATTCCTAGGTATTTTATTCTCTTTGTAGAAATTGTGAGTTTGCTCATGATTTGGCTCTCTGCTTGTCTATTGTCGGTGTAAAGGAATGCTTGTGATTTTTGCATATTGATTTTGTATCCTGAGACTGCTGAAATTGCTTATCACCTTAAGAAGGCTTTGGGCTAAGATGATGAGGTTTTCTAAATATAGAATCATTTCATCTGCAAACAGAGACAATTCAAATTCCTCTCTTCATATTTGCATATGCTTCATTTCTTTCTCTTGCCTGATTGCCCTGGCCAGAACTTCCAATACTATGTTGAACAGGAGTGGTGAGAGAGGGCATCCTTGTCTTGTGCTGATTTTCAAAGAGAATGCTTCCAGCTTTTTTCCCATTCAATATAATATTGGCTGTGGATTTTTCAAAAATAAGTCTTATTATTTTGAGATATATTCTATCAATCAGTACCTAGTTTATTAAGAGTTTTTAACATGAAGGGATGTTGATTTTTATCAAAGGCCTTTTCTGCATCTATTGAGATAATTATGTGTGTTTGGTTTTTTTTTTAATTGGTTCTGTTTATGTGATGGATTACATTTATTGATTTGTGTATGTTGAACCAGTCTTGCATTCCAAGGATGAAGCCAACATGATCATGGTGGATAAGCTTTTTGTTGTGCTGCTGGATTTGGTTTGCCAGTGTTTTATTAAGGATTTTTCACATTGATGTTCATCATGGATATTGACCTGAAGTTTTATTTTTTTGTTGTGTCTCTTCCCAGTTTTGGTATCAGGATGATGCTGGCTTCATAAAATGGGTTAGGGAAGAGTCTCTCCTTTTCAGTTGTTTGGAATAGTTTCAGAAGGAAGGTACCAGCTGCTCTTTGTGTCTCTGGTAGAATTTGGTCGTGAATCCTTCTGGTCCTGGGATTTTTTTGGTTGGTAGGCTATTAATTACTGCCTCAATTTCAGAACTTGTTATTGCTCTATTCAGGGATTTGACTTCTTCCTGATTGAGTCTCGGGAGGGTGTATGTGTCCAAGAATTTATCCATTTCTTCTAGATTTTCTAGTTTATTTGCATAGAGGTGTTTCTAGTATTCTCTGATGGTAGTATGTATTTCTGTGGGGTCAGTGGTGATATCCCCTTTACCATTTTTATTGTGTACAGACTATTTTCAATTAACCTATGAAGCAAAGAGGTAATGCCTTAAGTGAAAAAACAAAAGAAAAAAAAAGTATCCTCAATAGAAAATAACTTTTTAAGTAAGGATGATGCATTATGGGAACTGTGTAAGAATGACCTTGGTCTAATGGGCTGTTTTGATTGGAATATATATATATATATTTATATATATATTCACCACATGAATTTGAAATACAGCATCTTTCATAGACAAGCTATTGTAGCAAAAACACAAGAAACACATAAAAATTTTGTGGAAGGTGATAGCACTATAGAGGTAATATGTTTTATATTTCTAAAAAGACTTCTAAAGGACGATAGCCTCCTGTAGTCCTTTACAATAATAAAGCATCTACCATGAGAATCTTCTGTATCTCACATTGGTTTACAGCCACTTTGGCAAAATAATTAAATTATTGAAACTAAAGATGACCAAGACTTTCGTTGTTGTTAAAATTAATATGTAAGTTATCAAGTATGTTTAAATAAACAATCTGCCTCTCAGAATAAAAGTGACATTCTAAAAACGGAGGAGAGAATGGATGCTTTCTAAAGAAGTTTACACTTTGGAGAGAGCTTATTAGAAATGAATATTTCTGAGGTTCCAATAATTTTATTGCCAGAAACTATCATGTGTGGCCTTGATAAAACTTTTGTATCTGCCTCATAAATCATTGAAACCAAAGTTTCGCACCCAGTTAGAGTTTTTTTACAAAAAAGTTATTAGATATATTTTGAATTCACTTACTAAAATATGACATAAAAATATAAAATATTTGAAATGCCATTTATTTGCATAAAAATGGACTGATTCAAGGAAAGACAGGAACAATATCAAATTTCAACAAAAACTGGAATTGGTAGTTGATATAAAAAAAAAATACCTTGGTTTAGAAAGTACATCACACACAGCTTCAGCTTTCATGGGGCCTTACACAATTTAAAACTGTGTATGTGCTTTAACATAACTGTCATAAAACCAATAACGAAAAAACGGAACATAGAATTAGCGCTGACTTGTTCTATCAAATCACAAGTTTTGAGCCAATAGCTATCAAATAATTCGTCATATTCACTCACTTTTCTCTCATTAGAAGCATCAGCTCTACCAACATTTCAGCAAAACAAGACTTCTGTGACAGTCACAAATACATGTAAACAAAGTATCTTAAATCTCCTGTTTATTTCAGTTCTGCCTCATAATTTACAAGTTCTGTGTGTGTGAGTGTGTGTGCGTGTGCGTGTGCGTGTGTGTGTGTGTGTGTGTGTTTTGAGACGTAGTTTTTTGCTCTTCTTGCCCAGGCTAGAGAGCAATAGCACGATCCTGGCTCCCTGCAACCTCCGCCTCAAGGGTTCAAAAGATTCTCCTGCCTCACCTCCTGAGTGGCTGGGATTACAGGCGCACACCACCACGCCCGGCTACTTTTGTATTTTTAGTAGAGACAGGGTTTCTCCCTGTTGGTCAGGCTGGCCTGGAACTGCTGACCTCAGGTGATCCGCCCGCCTCGGCCTCCCAAAGTGCTGGGATTCCAGGCGTGAGCCGCCACGCCCGGCCTTGTGTGTGTTTTATCAAGTCGGCCCAGAACACACAGGCGTGTATTTAGAACATCCGTCTTTGCTTACCTGTGAATATGAACATCGGCCCTCGGTTCTGACCTTGGGTGAAATGAGCATTCTCCTTCTTGTCTAAGGTGGCGGAAGCTGACGTTGTGGCCACGTAGCTCTCTGGGGGAGCCTGAGGCTCCTGTCACATCGCAGATTGGTGTGCAGGGCGTCCCTGTGGAGAGAAGGGGGGGACCCTTACCCTCTTCTCCCTACAACCTGCTCCCACACAAGGCCGCATCTTCTCGTTGGCCTTTGGGAAGGAACAGCTGGGCTTTCTGGGCGACAGAGCGTGTAGAACATTAGAAATCCTACAGACAGGTGTTACCGTGTGGCTCACTTCAGAGCCTCTTGCAGTGCAGTTTTCTAAGAGGAGATCACACAGGCTGAAGATGCTCCCTCACATCCCAGGGCGCTGCTTTATTGCTGATGTGACCTAACGCTTTTATCCACCAATAGAAAGATTGTTTTCTAGACATGTATTTGTTATTTTCCTGGAGGAGAAGCAGTGGGCGTAGAGACTGGTGTTCCTTTGTCATTTGCACCCTGGCTTTTCATAGACACCTGGCATTGCGATTTCTATAAAGAATGCACCAAGATTAAATCACTGAACCAAAATAGCCTCCAAATTTAGGTTCCAAATTTGCCTTCCTCCCTCTGCCCATAACCATGCTTGGAAAGCTTCTGTCTAAGGAGAATTCCCTCCCTTCTGGATGGGTGTGTCTGTTTAATAACATAATTGTTTTATAGCAAGGAAAAGAACCTGACTGGAACATCACACTTAATGGATAAATCAAAAATATTTTACTATGAAATGATTCACAGGTATTAATTTTTATTGCAATACATTTGCACACTTCCTTTTCAGGAAATTGACCTGACACACTCCATGAAAGAATTCCTGCATGATTTCGGCTGTTCCTGCACAGACACTCACTGTGTTGTCTCATGTATGAGAATCTGTCATTCTCAGATGACCCCAGGAGTTGTTTTTATTATGACAGGGGCAAGGCAACAGAATTAGAAACAGGGTCAGAGATTCCAGCGGAGGAAGGAAGTTCACTTAACTTACTGACTTTTATGTTTCTAAGCAGTTCTTCTGCAGCCCTAAATGTTTCGTAGGGTCAGGAAGCTACTGGGGGCTGAGGGGACTTGCTGTGTGTGGTTTGGGGAAGAGCAGCAAGGCCAGGGAGACCCGCGGCCCGGCCCGTGAACACAGGGAGACCCACAGCCCCCACAGTCTCCCCATGAGCACGGGGAGACCTGCGGCCGGGACTGTGAGCACAGGGAGACCTGAGGCCGGGACCGTGAACACAGGGAGACCGCGGCCAGCCTGGATTGTTACAGGCATTTTAAATTTATTTTTAATGAATTTCCATGTTCACTGAGTCAGAGAGATTCTGGTGATGAGGGTCAGAACAAACTCACCCTCTGGAAGGTGCTAGAGAGGGCGGCGGTCAAGGAGGAACGTGGTTGCGAGAAGTTCCTGTTGGCTCGTGTTCAGTGCTGGCTGCTGATCTAAAAAGACGCTTGCCTGTGAATGGGAAAGTCTTTCTACAGAAGGATTTTGCTAAGTTTCCACTAAAAGTAAACATCCCATCTGTGATATGCTAATTTATTTTTATTCCCCTGTAGAATCACATCCATTTGTGTAATTAAGGTCAAGTGAAAGGACTTTATGAGGGCTCAGACGTCTGCAGTGCTAGGCATAAAAACCTCAGATTAGGATTCATGCCGGTGTTTGGAAACATGTTGCATGGGCCCACGCGTGAAGCCCCGGGTTTGATCCTGGGGGGTGGTATGGGAGCCAGGTGAGCCTCCCATCTCACAGGCCCAAGCAGGTGATGGGGGTGCCCACCAAGCATCAGCAACTGTGACGTGGCTGGGCAGGACGCGGGTGGGAGTCCCACAGGAGGGAGAAGCCTGCTGTCAGCGAACGGCACGGGAAGGCCTCGGCAGGGGTCGTGAGGGTGGGGCCCCGAGGGGAGGGTGGAGGCTGGGGCTTCCAGGTGGAGAGGACGGGTGCGGTCAGAGGGAAAGTGGACACCCCGCGCTGTGCTGAGGAAAGAAACTCCAGGCAGGAGCAGGGACCACCCTGTGTGTCCACATCAAAGGAAGAAACTGCCGACCCAGGAAGGGTGCAGGCCAGCACGTGGGGAGACTGAGGCGGGGCTCGAGAGGTTGCTGTGGGCCGGAGGGCGGGCTTCAGTAGGGCGGCCCGGGGTGGTGGAAAGGCTGCGAGAATGAACACAGCAGGGAAAGGAGAGGGAGCTCTGCAGGTGTGAGTTTCTATTACCGCCTTCTCAGCAGGGGCTCAGCCTGAAACCTTGGCAGCTCCATCCCAGTCTTTAAGCTGTTTTCTTGTTGCTGTTGAGTGATGCTTTGCAAGTTTTCTTCTCAGTTATACAAGGTCTTTAAGAATTTTTATCTTTAAGTTATACAAGGTCTTTAAGAATTTTATCGAAAAGGAATTACTCTCTTCAAATGCCAGACCCTAAAGGGGCCTGCTGTGATCTGTAGCAGAGGCTTGTTAAAAACAGCAAGGCAGAGTTCATTCCAGCCACTGCCTCAGGGCGGCAAGACCGAAGTGGAGGCGTGGGCTCAGCCGAGCACAGCAAGGACCTCCGCGGACCAGCGGCCAGGGCGCTGAGAGGGCCGGGATGTGGGCGCAGCTGGGGCGGACTGCTGACCTGGAACTGGGCCATGGCCGGAGGAGGCGCCTGCCCGCAGCTGGTGGAGAACCGAGTCCGCGTCAGGTTGGAGGCACGTGGGTAAAGCGACCTCAAAGGAAGTCATCAAAGTTTACCCAGTTCAAATAGTGCAAATAAAAATGGACGAAAACTTGGTAGTAAAGTAGAAGGAAAATGCATTTGATATTGCATTCACTCTGGCTACGGCATCCTGAAAGGAAAAGGCAGGCTCGGGACCCCCATTGACTCTGCTGAGGAGGGAATGAAGCTGCAAGCTGAGCCGTGCAAGCAGCCGCCTTTCCTTTTGTTCCTAAGCAGAGGGCGACAGATCGAAGGCGGCGCCGCGTGCACCTGTCCCGGGAAGAGCAGGGCTGCGGAGGTTCTCCGGCCTGGCCTTCCTCTGTCCACGTGCGGATGGACACGCCCTCCCTCTTTCCCCGCTGGCCCCCTTTCCCTTCAGTATCGACGCCCTCGGCATCACCTTTGGAGAAAGGCAGCACCATGGACTGTTTGTGATTCTGTGTTGTTATTTTTCTCCTGAGCATGTGCTTAACACTGGCCGAAAAACACTTCTAAATTGATTGAGACCCATCTGAGATACTTTTCGGTTTGCAACAGGAATTGGGGTGAGACGCCACCACGTTTGCACCACGTGGAGCTGGAAGCAGGAGGAAAGACTGATCTCGCCTGGAGGCTTTGGCCCTGAAGGTTCAGTTTCGGATGAGCCTTTACAGGTAGATTTCAAGGGAAAAACCAAAGCATCAGAATGAATCCTTATGGAGAATCGTTTTTAAGCCTGAATCTTGGAGATAAAAATGTTTTCCTCAACAACAGAGTCAGCTGAAAGAAAGAGAAGCATTGCACGACCTGTGGGGGTTAGCCCTGACAAATCTGTGTGGGTCTGCAGCAACCTCAGTTCTTGACTCTTCAGAAGAAAGACTGACCGAGGGGCACAGGCAGAAGCAGAGACTGGGGCAGGTTTTAGTGGAGGAGAGAAAGTGGATTAAAAAGCCTAGAGCAGGAACAGAAGAAAGTCCACTTGGAAGAGCGCCAAGTGGGCGGCTTGAGCGAGTTAGGCGTGTGGTTTGATCTTTGGCGTGGAGTTGTGTCCACTGGCGTGCTTTCAGCGGCCTGCGTCTCTTCTCCCCACGGGATGGGCTGTCCGCATGCACACTGGCCTCCAGCCCTTGGGAGGGGCCCACGCACAGTAGCTTTACTGAAGCTGCACGCCTGCTTGCTGGAGGCCTTCTTCCCACACCAGCTGAGTATTCCCGGAAGGTCGTGTACCAGCGAAGCGCACCATGTCGCCTCTTAGTGCACATGCTTAAGCCCGCTCCCCCAGCTCCGGAGATCTTACCAGGAAGCTGCTGACCCCGTTTCAGGTGTTTTCTCTCCAGTGGGAAACTGTATTCCCCGATGCCAGCTGTGACCTGTGATTTCAGAGAGCGGTAACAGCCTCCTGCCCATCACCCGATGTTGCCTGAAGTCCTGGCCAGGGGCTCTCCCGGCTGCCTGACTTCTGCTGTAGCATTCCCCGCTCAAGAGTCCAAGACCCCCGGTTTTGGGGAAGATGGATGAAGGTCAGTCTTCTGTAACTGCTTCTTGCTGACGAAGGGGCAGCGGTGACGGTTCTGTGGATCGTGGCCTCTTGCTGCTGTCAGGGAAGGACGGTGACTCTGGATTGGTGAAAGCTGTGTCCAGCCAGCTCCAAGGGAGACAAGGCAAGATTTCAACTCTGGCGTCACCCTGATGGGCAGTCTAAGGGTCCTCTGTAGAAGGGTGGCTCTTGAATCTTGAGAGAACAGTATCCCTTAGAGGGTCATCTGAAGTTTGATGGCCTGAGCATCCCTAGTAGAAGGAGCCAGAGTGTTGAAAGCCTGCTCACCACCACGTTTCCAGAGGCAGTGGACTCCCACTGGAACCCTGGAAAAGAGGCTTTTATGAATAAATATGCTCAGTTCTGACCCAGAGTGAGGCATGCTGTCCTGCAAAAGCTTATTAGCTTTTCATTCTGATTAAAGGAAAAAATTATTCAAAGTTATATTCACCATGCTCATTCTGTATTTGTTATATTACAAATTTAATAGTCTCTGGTGAACTTGTAGGGATAGAATCACAATACTAATTCCCTGGGAAATTATGTTACAGCTTCCAAGCAACTACTAATCAATTAATAATTCAGCGAAGATTTACTGTGCAGCTTCTGCATGCCAGACATAAGCGTGGAGCTAGATGGGGAGGGGCGTGCAAGAGCTGAAGGCCTGAGTTTATGTTCTGTGGCTGAGAAGAGCAGTGGGTGAGTAAACAAGAGAGGTCACGATTTAGATTAAGAATGGATGCTTTGCTGAACATAAATGATAGACAGGATGTGGATAGCCAGGGGATGATAGAAACGTAACAGATGACAAAACTCATCAAAGCCTTGAATGAAACTCTTGGTTAAATAAGGAACCAGATGATGCAATGTTCACAGCCACCTTCGCTTGGAAATACATTTTCAGGATGTTTTAGTTGCCCGGCACAAAGAGCTGCTTTGATCTAATCGACACTGGAGAGGCTGGAAGGGCACAAGGGCAGCACCCAGGATGGAAGCTGGGGTCCAAGTGCTCCCAGGAAGCCACTGGGAGCACGTGCAGCTGGTTGGTCCCCAGCCCACCTGGCCACGCGGGTTTGTCTCCAGATGTCCATACCAGGGAGTGCTCTGCAGCCAGTGTGTGGGCGGTAAGACTGGGGGAGGCCCCATCCCCTGTCGAACGGACAAGCCCAGTCTGCAGGCCACTGAGCCACAGCCACGCGTGGGCACCTGCACCCCGTCACCACACTCCCTCTGTGGGTCCACCCGGCATCTGCTCTGGCGCCGGCACGTCACGGGGCCACCCTCCCTCCCCGTGCGATGCCGGCTTTGAGTGAGGATTACAAGGAGCCCTCTTCACAATTCTGTGACTGGTGAACAAGCTGAAGTCAGCCTTTTCCATAACAAAAGAGAAAACATGGGCATCAGGTGGCCGAGGCCAGTTATTAGCTGAACGTACAGATTGACATGATTTTCCAAGCAAGCACATCTGTCTTCTCTAATGTTTTCCCTGTGTTTTAGAGGCGTGGCTGGCATGTTTACGTGGTGTGTGGCGATGAAGGCCTTCCCTGACAGTACGGGAGAGGGCTGCTCCTCCTGCCACTGAGCTCGAGCCTGGCGCTGTGAACGCAGTGAGCCGAGGTTGCACGCGGCCCTAGATTCCAGCCCGGCTTCACCCTTCCCTCCTGTGAAACTGTCTGGGCTCCTGAAGCCTCAGTGAGTCTCTTGATGCGATGAGGATACCATTTGCCAGTAAGAGTGGTCAGGAGGACAGAATGAAATACGGAATCTGAACTGCTAGGTGCAGAAACGGGAGACGGTTCACGTTCGTCCTCCGCCTTTGCCAGGCTTGCGGCTCTCCACTGTGGCGCGCTGGACGGCCAGATGCTCTAGACACCTGCTCCGCCCTTCCCTGTCTACATCCTCACAGCTGTTCCCTGTTTGCGTTTGGAGGCCACAGGAGGTTTTGTGCTTGCTCTCAGCCTTCAGCCATTCTCATGACTTCGTGAAGAAGAAACAGGAATGGCCACAGCTGTGTTAGGGACCCGGGAGCCGTATGCCCAACCCAGCCACACGCACTGTATGACTCACGCACCTCCCACGTGAAGATTTTAGTGGGAAATGTGCCGTGAGCACTTCACTTGGAATATTGAGCATGGCATTGAAGACTAAGTGCGGAGATGTGACAATAAGGAATACATACATTAAATTAATGTATCTGCAGCCATTAATCGTCATCAGACTATTGTGGAGAGGACACATTTCTGAGATGCAGGGTGCCCTGAGTCTCTGAGACCCTGAGACTGGCCTGTGCAGGCTCAGCAGACCCGGGCGACCTTCCCTCCCTACTCAGCTGGTGGTGCCTGTGGACTTGCTTACGTGGCCTCTGTCATAGTCCAGGGCAAGGGGCCAGGGAAGGCCCCCGTGGGCCGGTGACAGTTTTACAGCTCCCCTTCCCCCGCTGAGGGCCAAACAGCAGCTGCAAAGAGCCTCGGACTCCTCCGTCTCAAGGTCTGCTTTCTGCAAAGGAGAGTTTCTAACAGGAGGCTTTGAGAGCCACTGAAGGTTTGCTTTCTGTAATGATAGTTGCATTCAAAGGACGATTCCACACTGAGAAGCGAGGTGCCTGGAGGCAGCAGTTTGAAAGAGTTTGGAATTAATGAGGCTTTCAGTGTCGGAGGCAGCTATGAATGAGGGAAAGGCCGGAACTCTGACAGCAGCAGGGTCAAGAAGCTCCTGCTCCAGGCCCCCAGCCGGACGGCAACTTCCCCTCCACGAGCCTCATCTCCTCAACCACAAAACCCAACATCGGAGCATGGCGCACGGAGCATCCCCATGGCTCCCGGATAAGCTCCTCCATGATGCGTAAGACACCCCAGCAGGGCCTGGAATGAGCCTCAGAATGGACTGTTCTGCCGTTCTCATATTGGAAGGCTCACTGTGCACCATGTGCTTATTCATTTGGCATTAATTGTGCACCTACTGTATGCCCAGTACTCTTCTGAGTGCAGGGCCTGCAGCAGTGAGAACCCTGGCTGTATCCCTCATCTCCGGGGCTTCTGTGTAGATGAAGGGGATGCCCAGTGAGGACAAAGCCACTGACAACAGAAACATAAGGACCGGGCGGGCCGAAGTGGACGTTTTTGGCAGAGAAGCATGGGGGTGATTGGCGGCCACTGCAGGTTCGGGCGTGGGGCTCGTCTGAGCCTGCAGGTGGACACCGACGGACAGCTGGCACCACAGGAGCGGCCGCTCAGGACTGCCTGTGAGGACCTTCCTGGTGGATGGAGTGGTCGATTCAGGAATCTCTGGCAGAGCATCTCTTCTCGTAGGGTCTGTGGCTGGCTTTGGCAACAGCATAATTCTGGCCTCATAAGATGAGTTAGGAAGTATCCTCTCTTCTTCAGTTTTTTTGAAAGCATTTGAGGACATGGGTGTCGCTTCTTTCAATGTCTGTAGGATTTATCAGTAAAGCCATTAGGCCCTTCCCTGGCTTTTCTTTGATGGAAAGTTTTTTTTTTTTTTTTTTTTTTTTTTTTTTTTTTTTTTTTTTTTTTTTTTTTTTTTTTTTTTTTTTTTTTTTTTTTTTTTTTTTTTTTTTTTTTT
>PVKP010012376.1:0-16553 GCA_004027715.1 Plecturocebus donacophilus | reverse complement strand
TACTTGGGAGACTGAGGCAGGAGAATAGCCTGAACCCAGGAGGGCCTGGTTGCAGTAAGTTGAGATTGTGCCACTGCACTCTAGCCTGGGTGATAGAGCAAGACTGTCTCAAAAGAAAAACAAAAAGGCTTAACTGACCACACGTGAAGCATGCAGGAAGAGCCCCATAAATTGCTATGGCAGTGCCAGGGAGTGGGTGCCCCTTAAATGTTCTTTCTCTTACCCTTCCAGTCATAAACTGTACACTGTTCCGTGAACATCCCAATGCAGGATTTGCAGAGTTTTACTGACTGTCAGATATCTTCTCGCATGTTCTGTCATCCTGAGCTCGTGTCCAACGAGATCCACACTGCATGGGGCCATAGGTCCTCGTCACGTGAGTTTTATCACGCGGCACAGGTGCGCTCACAGGGAGCTCAGATAAACAACCTGCAGCAGGCTTTTCCAGCTCTTCTTACGGAAGAGCTCTAGAAATCAGAACTCACAGCCATCTAGATGGAGTTTGCTTTGTAGGAAGGTTTTAATTAATTCAAATTTCAGGCTATACTGATATTATATTTTTTGTCCATCACCTTCGTAAATTATATTTTTAATGAATTTGATGATTTCATCTAGGTTGCTGTTTATCACACTCCTTATGATTCTAATGTTTCTAGGATCTCTAGTGGTGTCTCCTTTTACATAATTACTTATTTTTGGAAATTTGGGTTTCTTAATTGATTTGGCTAAGGGCTTATCAATTTTCTAATCATTTCAAAGCACAAATTTTTGTGCATAATGGTCAGATCTGCCCCGATGGCTTATCATGCTTCTCAGAAAACAGTTTGTCCATTTCTTACTATTTAGACATGTAGACATATTTAGGCATGTAGACATGTAGACATATTTCTTGCTATTTAGACATGTAGATTTTTTTCTAGTTTTCCACCCTAACAAGTAATATTGCAGTGAACATTCTGAATATATTTCCTTGTATACATATATCAGTGTTACTCTAAGATACCTTCTTAAAGCTGGAATTGCTACGTTAGAGCGGATGCACACTGAAATTGTAATGGACACTGTAAAATGGCTCTTCAGCCTCGTGTAAATGTCCACTCCAACACCTTGTTTATAAAATCTCCTTTTCTCTACATCCATTATAACTTACTTGTTCATATCTGTTACTTTTTGTAAAGCGAGTAACTAAGAAATTACATCTTTGATGTCTATTTTCTTAATTAACAGTAGTGCTGATTTTTTTTCATACTCATTATCTTGTCGGTGATTTTCTCCTGGATGGTTATTCGTTCCATTTATTTGTTTCCATTTATTTGATAAGTAGATGGCCTTTATGTAATCCTGATACACGATGCAAATAACTTCTCAGACTAAAATTTAGCTAGATATGCAGTTTCTACAGTGTATTTTTAACTTGTAGTTTCTATCTAGAGAACCACTGTGTTCACAAATGAGGCACATTTCCCCCATATTCTCATTGACTTGCTGCACTTCACTTGCTAATACCGCCAGTAAAACTTAGAAATTTATGAAAATACTTACATTTTTAGGGTTGCCTTAAGTGGAAATGCAGCCAATTTCTTACTGTTAAAGGACTGATATAAGCTTGTGGTAGATACTTTTTAAAAAAAAATCAAATTAGAGAAATCTCTTCTATTATTCGTTTATAAATGTTCATATTATAATTGATTGGTTGAATTGTATCCATTTTTTTCTTCTGTTGAAATGGCTTTTATTTTTTACCCTTTCAATTTGTTAAGGTAATGAAGAAGGTAAATGATAGGTTGTTTAGTTCTTGAGTAAACTTTTATTCCTGAGATAAGCATTAATTATTCAAGATGGATTTATGTTTCTTTGTACATAGCTACATATGACTTAATTTATTTTAAGCTTTTTGTATCTATGTTCATAAAGTTGAGCTATGATTACTGTTTTCTGTCTTTTAAAAACAAAATTTTAATATTTTTTACAAAAAAAAAGCCTTCAGTTTAGCAACATCTTGTTTTGTGGCTGACTTAATGTTCTCATTGCTTGTAGACACTGACCCTTTTCCTGGGGGTCAGATTCTCTTTGGGTTGAAATGATCTTTTAGATTTTTTCAGTTGTTTCCCATGAGAGACTGGAGCTTGCAATCCTTCTTTGAAAACATTATTTTATTCTTACGCTTTGATATAACTCTTTATTATGGAAAGTTTCAAATACCTACCCAGAGGAGACCATGGCGTAATGAACTCTAATTGTCCCCTGACCTGTCTGGAGCACCGAGCAGTCAGAGCCCGTCTCATTTCCTCTGCTTCTCGCCCTCCGCGTTCCCCGAGATGGACACATCCCGTGCCTTGGCCTAGGTCTGTCTTTCTGTCACTGTTTAAATTCTTTCCTCCATTTTGTGCTATCTGGATTCTTATATTTTTCCACATTTTCATCTGATCAGATTATGTGCCAGTGAATATCCTTGTGTGTTTCTTCAATGCCATTGTGCTAGTAAGTCCATGGTATATTCTACGTATTTCTAAATATTTACACATGTATCTTTAAAGGCATAGCAACACCTTTAAACATACTGACAATTTATTATCAAATGTGAAATCAATCCACAGTGATCGCTTAATATCATCCCATCTTTAGCCACTCCTCACACATTTCTGTCACTGCTCTCATGAATTTAAACACATGCTAAGGCCGGGCGCGTGGCTCATGCCTGGAACCCCAGCACTTCAGGAGGGTGGGGCGGTGATCATGGGGTCAGGACACAGTTTTGCAGGAAAGGCAGGATCAGTGCTTTTTCTTTCCATTTCAGAATTACGACTTGTTTCTCTGCTGTCGCCCAGGAGTGATCACAGGTTCCTTTGATTTTAGGTGCTGTTGAGAATTATTAATGATTCATGGGACTTCATGCCACAGATGTGTTTAGGGTCCCTCAAGGTTATCCTCACTCTTGACGTTGGAACAATCCCATCTTTTCCAGGGGCAGCTGTTCCTGTTGTGTCCTGAGTGTTTTTCGGAAAGTTCTGATGAGAGAAAAGAATCACACAGAAAGGTGCCCGCGTCGCGTGTCCAGCTCCATGGGTTTGGCAAACTGAGCGCACGCGTGGGCCCCAGCGAGGACGCCTTCCTGCCACCGGTTCGCGGCCCAGCCCGGGTGGGCTCACACCGACGGGGCCGCGCAGTGTGGGGCCTCGGTCCGGCTCCCGGCGTCCCGCGTGGGGGGTGAGCTGCGCTGACGCGTGCCGCAGCTGGGGCGTTCCTGCCCCTCCGCCGTCCTGTGAGATGGACAGCTGCGCGTGCCTCTCGCGTGGGACCCGCTCGTTTCCTTCCGCTGCTCTGACTGTTCTCACGCGCACCGCGTGGCTCTGAAGCAAGAGTTGTCCCTGAGGGTTTTTCGTTTTGTTTTGCTTTTTCCTGGTGTAACAAGAGGTTGTGCTCACTTTGCGCCTGTCTTCACCAGAAGTAGAACCAACGTTTTTCCAAGGAGCTGGGATCCTTTCCATGGAAAATGAGGGTTAGGGGCGACAGCATTTTGATTTATTATTTTTTAATTCTTACCTAAAACTTAGAAACAATCCTACCTAACTAAATCATCTACAAAAATGTGTAAATAGCAAAATAAATGACTTCAGCTTTCAAAAGGTTTCTCTTTAACTCTCAGTGCTGCTTGCACTGGGCGGGGCCCGGGGAAAGTGATCTTCAGAGCTGGAATTCAGGACAAGCATGGTATGAAGAAGCCCTGTAATCTGCAGCAAAGAATATGGTTGTAGGCTTAACAAAATATTAGTTAAATCCTTTTCTCACAGCTTATGCCATAATAAATTGTTTTTAAGTCAAAGATTTAAATGTAAAAACTAAAACTGTATAAGCACCACAAAAACTTGAAGACATATTCTTATGGTTTCACAATGAGGAACGCTTCCAAGTATTAATATAAGCAGAAAAATTAGAATTTATAATTTGATTAACATTTTAAAACTGGCATGGTTCCAAGGAACTACACAAACCATAACATTTATTGCTATCATAAAGCACATTTTTAAAATGTTTAAATGGATTCTAAAATTCATTAATAAAAATAATCGAACTGAAAAAAGTGGCCAGAAGATAAGACAATAAATAGAGTACAAATGTGCTAAGGGATGCTAAATTTAATTAAAAGTAAGAAAAAGATTGAAATCGTGATTTATGATTTTTGATTTCTGCGTCTTAGACCAGGAATAGTTGGGTTATTAAGTGTGGAAAGATACATGCTCTCTTCCACACTGCCAGTAGAATTGCAAACCAACCTAGCATTTATGAAAAGCAATTGAAAATTAGACACTAAAGGCAAAATGCTCACTCTTTTGACCTGATAATTCAGTATCTTAAACTTTACTAGATATACATAATCACATATGTATAGAACACACTTGCCCTCTGCCTGCTCCTGCCCCTCTGTGTGCTCCTGCCCTCTGCCTGCTCCTGCCCTCTGTGTGCTCCTGCCCCTCTATGTGCTCCTGCCCTCTGCTTGCTCCTGCTAGGGTTATGAGCTACAGGGTGGCCCAGCAGGTGAGCCACACTCCTGTTGTATGTCCTGTGAGGGGAAATCAGGGAATGATCCAGTTTCAACAATATGCTGTATCACATAGTGTGTAGCATACAGTGTGTAACATACAACAGGTGTAACACAGAACATGTGGCCTGCACTGTGTGTGTGGGGGGGGTATTTTCCTGTCTGTAACAGGGTGTGACATGCGCTGTGCACTGTGTGTGTGTGTGTGTGTGTGTGTGTGTATGAAGAGTATCTTCCTGTCCATAAATAGGGGAATATATATACACACATATATATACACAGGCGTGTTATTTGCTTTTATTTTTGTTTGTGCACAGGCTGTTTCTGGAATGATCTAGAAGACAGAAGTAATTGGCTTCACACAGGGAGTTCTGTTGCTGGGTGAACAAGTGGGACAAAGTGGGATTTTACCTATTTATTTTTTATTTAAAAAATCAACCAAGTCAGCACATTCACATACATTCAAATACTGAGAGTCGGATTTGAGGATGACGTCAGAGCAGCCTCCGCAGGAGCCCGGGCCTCCCCTCCCTGTAGGTCGTAACTGCTCTGGGCTCCGCACCGGCTCTTCGGGTGAGAAGGAGCAGCTGCGTGGGTGCAAAGCCGCTCAGGGACCTGGCTCACTCCCCGCTTCGCAGCCTCCGGGGCTGGGTGGGGCCGCCATCGCAGCCGCCAGGTTCCGGGGACCCACCCGAGACGCGCCCCGCCCCAGGCGCAGGCAAGCGCGGAGCCTCAGGCCGCTTCCGAGGGGCGCCCATGACCCTGGGTCCTTTAAATCAAGGAATGCTTGTTCTTAGCCCGGCGCCTCTTTCCTGACTGCAGCGGAGAGCGCGGCCGCGCCGAGTCCGCACAGAGCGGAGCCCTCGCGCACGGTCCACGCAGCCTGGGATCCACTCACCGGACTGGGGCCCGCCTGCAGCGCGGCCCGGAGCTCCGGAGGACGGTCGCGGGGGCCGGCGCGTCCCACAGCCGCGGGGCCTCCCGGGGCGCAGGGCGGAGGCCAGGACGCGGTTCCCGGCGGGAAGAGCGCAGCGCGGCGGGCAGCCCCGGCTCTGGGTCGGGGCCCACGCCAGCCGTCACGGCCCCTGTAGCCTGCAGCTGCCTCTGTACGGATTTTCCGTTCGGCCGGAGGTTTCCTGTACGTCGTGAACTAGAACCTGCGTGCGGCGCACGCGGACCGTGGCCCACACCCGTGCCATCACCGCGACGTGGCTGGTCAGGCGCAGCTGTTGGCACCCGGGGAAAATAAGGCAGACGCGCCGCGGCCAGCCTGGCTGTCCCTCACCTCCGTCTCCGCCTGTCACTTTCCTTTCCTGCCCATAAAGCTTCCTCCCCGCGCAGCTGCGCTGGAGGCCTGAGCCCCTCCGGCTGGGAAGGCTGCAAGATCATGGCTCAGTTCAACTGTGCAACTTAACTTGCCTGAAGGTTCTCTTTGATCAGGGACTTTCACTGTGGGCCACACACCCCAGGCAGAGCCCTGGGGCCCCCGCGCAGGCTGGTCCGGGCTGGGAACGAGCCGGTGACCCTGACCCATCATTCCGGCCTGTGCCAGCCCCTCCCAGGGCCCCCGGGCAGGCTCTGCGAGTCGTTCCTTGTAACAGCAGGCTCCAGGTCCACCGGCCGCAGCTCCTGACTCGTCTGGGCCACGGGGGGCCTGGTGCTCTACAGGCGCCTTGAGTGACGGTGAGCCCCCCCGCCCATGTGTCCGTTGTGCGTGGAGCCCGCGTGGGTGTCGGGCAACCCAGTGCCCAGTCCCATGTCCTCGGGGCCGGTCGGTGTGGAGTGTCAGGTGTGTTCCGTCCACACCCATCTTCCTCCCCCCGCTGCGAGCATCTGGATACATTAGGAGCCTCACGGCGGGATTTCTCAGGAGCTGCGGAGCTGTGAATCAGGCCCTCGATCCAAGTGAAGCAAATTCTGTTTAAAATCAGCGCGTGGCCATGGGCACCGCGGCCCACCCAGGCGCTCTTCCAGGAGGAGCCCACGCCTGACCGCTGCGCCTGTTTCTCTGCGGCAGCCGTGGAAAAGAGCGGTTTGCCTCGTGCGTTTCCTTTCCTTCTAGCTGCGAAAACGGGAGCCCAGGATGTTCTGGAACAAGGTGGAATCGCCCCAAATAAAGTGCCTCCTGCTGGTAAAAATCTGAGAACACCCGCTTCGCATCTCCAGGTTCTGGGACAGCAGCGCGCCTGCGAATTCTACAGCCAGTTCCCGCTGGGAGCTGATCCATTTTGTCTAAACCCCCAACTTTTTTGAGCAACAAGCCAAAAACAAGGTTTTTCCGATGGTTCGCCTCCCACAAAGGCAAAATAACCTATGAGGGATCATTTGGCAACGCCACACGTGGGCCCCGGGACAGGAAGAGGCGGCCAGGCCTTCGCTGTGGCTGGTCTCCGGCCACAGACCTCACTGCATTCAGTAGGTGCCGAGGCCTGGCTTCGGCGTCCGTCACAGCCCTGAGCCCAGCCCCACTCGGCGTCCCAGCTGCCAGGCTGCCTGGGGCACAGAGCCTCTCCCCCGAGTCTCCCCTGAGCCAGCGCCTTCTCCAAGGCTCTGGAGGGCACAGCCCACCTCGCACCTCCTCACTGGTTCCTGCGCAACTGGAAGCTGGACGAGCGTGGCCAGCCAGAGACCCGAATCATCACAAGGTCTGTCTGCATTCTCTTCCAGGCTTTACAAAATGCCAAACCTTCAACTGTTTCCTCTTTTAAAGTTTAAATCCTCTCACTGGTAAGTGCATAATTATCCTAAAAAGTAGACTCTTCTGGAGAAAAGGTCACTAAGAGGGTTATTTCCATTAAAAATACATTTGTGTTTCTTGAATTGTGTTAAGTGCCCTTTGTCAAGGTGCTTGTCATAGAAGAGCACATAAAAATGAATTTATCCGGAGATGTAGCGTACTTCAAAGATTTGTCACCAGATAATTAAAAATACATAAACCATGCTAACATTTCCATACATAGATGGAGAACATTAACTCTCCTGCTATTGAATTTTAAAATGCCAAATTTTGTAATTATAGTATATTGAAAAAATGCCAATTACTTTTAAATTTGACAATGTATGTGATGAATTATAAATTTAATAGCCTACATCTTTTCTCTTGCATCAAATTCTCAAAACTTAAACTTTGTTACTGGAGTTCAAAGGCTGCTACTAAGATGGAAAAATACCCATTTAGAAAGAAATAATGTATATAATGGAAACATTTGTTAATTTAAACATACATTATGCAAATGAGCACAATGCTTTGTACTTTCGGGTCAGAGAGGATAAAAATATGCAAGTTGTGTTGTACCTAGATTTGCATCATTTTATCATATCAAAGAATTTAAAAGCTGTAACATTGTCTAGCTCTTCCATTAATGGGGCAAAAAATTAAGGATAAGAAAAATCAAGCAATCAGTTAAAGATAACAATGCTGGGCTTCACCGTGTGACTCCCAGGCTAGTGCTGTTTCCACACCGTTTCTCCAGAGTGTGGACTGGGTCAGATCTCAGACGGGAAGTCCTGACCGGCAGTGAGGCAGCCTGACAAATGTCATCTGAGTTCTGCATGATTTTTCAAATACATGGACAGTTGTCGGAATGAAAGTGAGTCGCTTGTGTTGAAACCTGGACGAGCGGAGCTGGGAGGGCCCGGGCCGTGCTGCTCGGAAGCCTGATGACAAGAGCTATCACAGGAGACGCTGCAAACACCACGTCCACGCGTGGCGGCCCGGCGACCTCACACAGCCGCGCTGTGAGCACGTCTGCCCAGAACCCGCCTGAACAACCCCACCCTGGCGCCACCCAAGGATAATTGTCTCCAAACCACTTACGTTTTCTTTAAAAACTTGTCTTCCTTGACCTCCCTGCATGTACCCTCTGACTCCCATGGCAGTGCTCCATTTGCAAACAGATACTGTTTTCCTTAGAGGGTCTTTCTCTCTTTCTGTCTCTTGTTTAGGTTGGCAATCCTAAAAGTCAAACTACAAAGAACGCAGAAGAAGGTCCAAACCTGTTTTCAGGGATGAACAGTCTCACCATGCTGTGTCTTCTTCAAGCAGCGCCTGCTTTCACCCGGGTGCGGGTGTCCTCTTTCCTGCTGTTATTTTCATTTCTTAAAATATTTTCCATCCTCTGTTGTTCTGTGTTCAGCCTGTGAGTGCAAAAGTAATGCATTTTTGCACTGTTGGAATTTGCCATTTGATATTGGAAAACATTTAAAATCAATGCTTATGTTATACGTCATTTTAATGAGCATTTCTCACTTTATGTTTTTTTCCTAATCACGCATTACTTGATGCTTATTTTCTGTTTATTTAAGACTGTGGAAATGATGTTAGGAAAAGAGCAAATTCAAGCGATTTTCTTATTCAGGTTCAAAGTGGGTCATGAAGCAGCAGAGACAACGGGCATCATGAGCAGCACGTCTGGCCCAGGAGCTGCAACGGGCGTGCAGGGCGCTGGTGGTGCAAGAGTCCTGCAAGAAAGGCGAGCGCCTGGAAGCCGAGGAAGCCGACGATGGCCAGTAGAGAGCACTCATCGGGCCGATTCTCTGACAACCACACGAGAGGCTGCCGAAGAACTCCATGCTGAAGAACTCATTCTGTGGCTGTCAGTGTCTGAGGCAAATGGGAGAGCTGAGAAAGCTATGATAAGTGATTGCCTCGCCAGCTGAGTGAAAATTAAAAAAAAATTGTGGTTGCTAAGTGTCCTCTTCTCTCAATCTGCACAACAATGAAGCGGTTCTCAATCAGATGGTGACGTGTGACAAAATGTGGATTTTATGCAACAAGCAGCGATGACCAGCTCCGTGGAGAAGAAGCTCCTCAGCATGTCCCAAAGCCGAACTTGCCCCAGAAACCGGTCCCGGTCACTGTCCCGTGGTCAGCTGCCATTCTGAATCCCAGCGAAGCCGTCACACCTGAGCAGTGTGCTCAGAAAATCCGTGAGCTGCACCAAAAGCTGCAGTGCTCACAGCCGGCACCGGTCAACAGACAGGGCCCAGTTCTCCACAACAGCCTGAGCGCACGGCACACAAATGCTTCAAAAGAGGAACGAATTGGGCCACAGGTTTTGCCTCATCCACCGTGCTCCCCTGACCTCTCGCCAACAGATGACCACTTCTGCAAGCATCTGGACGCCTTTTTGCAGGGAAAACACTTCAACACCCAGCAAGATGCAGAAAATGCTTTCCAAGAGTTTGTCGAATCCCAAACCAAGGATTTTTGTGCTACAGGAATAAACAAACTTATTTCTCATTGGCAAAAATGTGCTTAATGTAATCGTTCCTATTTTGATTAATGAAAATATGCTGAATGTAATGGCTCCTATTTTGATGAATGAAGATGTGTTTGAACCTAATTTTAATAATTTAAAATTCACAGTCCAAAACCACAATTACTTTTGCACCAATCTAATATTTTCTGCTGTGTGTGTCATCCGCTTGACTATATTCAATCACTTATTTTTTTATTTATTATACTTTAAGTTCTGGGGTGCCTGTGCAGATTGTGCAGGATTGTTACATAGGTGTACATGTGCCATGGTAGTGGCTTGCTGCAGCCATTGCTCCATCATCTACATTAGGTATTTCTCCTAATGCTATCACCCCCCAATCCCCCAACCCCTGCTATCCCTCTCCTAGGCCCCTGACCCCCTGACAGGCCACAGTGTGTGATGTTCCCCTCCCTGTGTCTGTGTGTTCTCATTGTTCAACATCCACTTATGAGTGAGAACATGCAGTGTTTGGTTTTCTGTTCTTGTGTCACTTTGCTGAGAATGATGGTTTCTAGTTTCATCCATGTCCCTGCAAAGGACATTAACTTATCTTTTTTATGGCTGCATAGTATTCCATGGTTATATGTGCCACATTTTCTTTATCCAGTCTATCACTGATGGGCATTTGGGTTGGTTCCAAATCTTTGTTACTGTGAACAGTGCCACAATAAACATGTGTGCATGTGTCTTTATAATAGATCGATTTATAATCCTTTGGGTACCCAGTAATGGGATTGCTGGATCAAATGGTCTATTTCTAGATCCTTGAGGAATCATCACACTGTCTGACAAACCTGACAAAAGCAATGGTGAAAGGTTTCTTTATTTAATAAATGGTGTTGGAAAAACTGGCTACCCATATGCAGAAAGCTGAAACTGGATCCTTGCTTCCATCTTATACAAAAATAAAGTCTAGATGGATTGAAGATTTAAACATAAGAACTAACACCATAAAAACTCTAGAAGAAAACCTAGGCAATGCCATTCAGGACATAGGCATGGGCAAGGACTTCATGACCAAAACACCAAAAGCAATTTAGATCCCATGTATTTTGGTTTTTGCTGCCAAAATAGACAAATGGGATCTAATTAAGCTTAAGAGCTTCTGCACAGCAAAAGAAACTATCAATACAGTGAACAGGCAACCAACAGAATGGGGAAAAATTTTTGCAACCTACCCGTCTCACAAAGGGCTAATATCCAAAATCTAAGGAGAACTTAAACAAATTGACAAGGAAAAAACAAATAACCCCATGAAAAGGTGGGCAAAGGATATGAACAGACACTTTCCAAAGACAACATTTATGCAGCCAACAAATATATGAAAAAAAGCTCATCATCACTGGTCTTTAGAGAAATGCAAATCAAAACCACATTGAGATACCATCTCACGCCACTTAGAATGACAACCATTAAAAAGTCAGGAGACAACAGATGCTGGAGAAGATGTGGAGAAATAGGAACACGTTTACACTGTTGGTGGGAGTGTAAATTCAATCACTTTCTAATACCCACGTGTTAAGTGCTTAGCTGCAATTATTTTATTTTGCAGTTATACAACTTTCATTTGTTGCATTTTTTAGAAAGATAATTTATGTCGGATTGGCTTCTCCGCCTCACGGCTGGTCTTCCTGGAGGACACGTTCATTGTGATCTGCACTTATCGCCACAGAGGCTGGTGCCCCCTGCTCAGCTTCTCGTCTTTCTCTCACAGGGTCTTTGGGGGGTCGTTTTTCTGGCCACAAACCTCTGTGGCTATTGTCACCGTGGCCTGAGTTTTGCTCGAGCCCAGTGGGCTCGTTCTGCCTCTGAGCCTGGCGGGCTGAGCTGCACTCACACTATGGCCTGGGCCCCACGCCAGCTAAGGGCGAGTCAGGCACGGAGTGGCGAGGGGTGCCTGAGCGAGTGCAGAAAACTGAAAATATTCCTGGAAAATACATTTTGAGAAATCCATTTATAAATCATGGGAGTCTTATGGGCCAGGTGTGAGTAAGAGGGAAGTTTTGTTTTTTTAATGTATGCTACCTTTCAGGGCTGTGCTTAGGAAAGCTGTGGGCTGTTCTGCTCAGCCCAGTGGGGAGGAAGGCTGGAGTCAGGGCCCCGCACAGACTGAGCACAGGGTGTGGGTCTGCGTGCAGTTCACGCAGGAGTGAAACGAGGCTGGCTGAAAATTTTGCTAGAATTTCTTCTAACGATTTGCTGAGTTGGCTCTCACGGTGAGGGTTTCCTGGAGCCAGAGCAGCTGGGAAACGACGGTGACGTTGAGTGACCAGGATCTGTTTGCTGTTTGTCGCCTTGCATGTAAGTCCTAGCGGGAGCGCAGTAGGTTGTGGCTTCAGTTTGTTTGAGTTTGCAGTGAAATTCACGTATGCAGACCTGTCTAGCCAATGGTTGGAAAAGCTTGAGTCTGAACCACAAGAGCCATCGGGGCCAAGAGGTGGATGGGCGTCTCGCCCTCCGTCGGCTGCCTGCAGTGAAGCTGAGTTCCTGCCCGTGGCTTCTCAGTGGCCTCATAATTTTATAAGATTTCCCGAGATTGGCTTTGGGCTCTCTGTGTAAACCTTGACACTTCGTCAAAACCTATTCCATCTGGGAACATTATGGGCTATAACTTATTGACTTAAAAATTGGTTTCCTCTCTGTCAGACTTGATATTGTCATTTTTTTTGCAGCGGGGTCTCACTCTCACGCCGGCTGGAGTGCAGTGGCACAATCATGGCTCACCGCAGCCTCAACGGCCTGGGCTCAGACGATCTTTCCACCTCAGCCCCCTGAGTAGCCGGGACTACAAGTGTGCCCCACCACACACAGCTAACTTTTAAAAAAATTTTGGTGGATCATGGGGTCAGGTGTACGAGATCAACCTGGCCAACATAGTGAAACCCCGTCACTACTAAAAATACAAAAAATCAGCCAGGCATGGTGGTGGGCACCTATAATCCCCGCTACTTGGGAGCTGAGGCAGGAGAATCGCTTGAACCCGGGAGGCGGAGGTTGCGGTGAGCCGAGATCACACCACTGCACTGCAGCCTGGGCAAAGTGCTAGACTCTGCCTCCAAATTTTTTCTTTTTTTTTTTTTTTGTAGAGATGGTCTCACTACGTTGCCCAGGCTGGTCTTGAACTCCTGGGTGTAAGTGATCTTTTTGCCTCAGTATCCCAAAGGGCTGAGATTACAGGTAGGAGCCACCAAGCCTGGCAATTGTGACTTTTTAAACCTTGGCTGGGAATGTGGGGAATATTAACTTTCGTGAAGAAATACAGCGTAGTTCATGTCAGCAGAGACACTGTTCTCAGGCTCTTCGTGCAGAAATCAAACACAGAGATGGACTAGGATGACTGCTGGGAGAAAGGAGGTCACTGAAGTGGGAAGATGCACCTGTCCGATTGCTAGGCTCGAGGGGAGTGAGTGCGTCTCCGTCCCTCCGCGCCGCTGTAACAAA
Organism: Plecturocebus donacophilus; assembly: GCA_004027715.1. Classification (NCBI taxonomy): domain Eukaryota; kingdom Metazoa; phylum Chordata; class Mammalia; order Primates; family Pitheciidae; genus Plecturocebus; species Plecturocebus donacophilus. The sequence goes on along the minus strand of PVKP010012376.1, from coordinate 3,311 downwards.
ATACCACAGGCTGGCTAACTGACACGTAATGGAAAGTCACTTGTAAGCAACAGAGTTTTACGTTTCACAGTGCTGAAGGCTGAGCGTGCAGACCAAGGGGCCCGCAGGTGGGTGTCCGGTGAAGGCTGCCGTCTGTCCTGAAGGTGGCCTTGGGACGAGGGCTGCGCTCAGAAGGGAGGTGGACAGAGGCCTGCAGCAGCCTTGGCTCCTTCCTGCAGCCCCTGCACAAGGCACTGACCCGTGCCCTTCCCGAAGGCCCCAGCTCCTCACAGCAGCACAGCAGGGACGCAGTGGAACATGAATGTGAAGGGGACACACATTCAAACCACAGTAGACCCGCTCTTTTTTTTTTTAGTTCAGAATTGTGCACTGTTGAGTGCTCGTCTGCCCCTTTTCTCAGAGGCCTGTGTGGGGCCAGAGAGAGCTGGGGTTTCCGGTGGCCTGAAGCGTGTCTGGAAGAGAGCCTTCCACTGGGAGAAAGGGAATCTTCCACCGAGAAGGGTGAAGCCAGCAGCGGGGACCCGGCAGGACTGACACCCGCGGAGCTGATGCGGTCGAGGGTCGGGAAGCGTGCACATTCTCCTGAAAAACAGACACAGGCCAATCTGCATTAGGGGGTTGGCGTGGCCGTCAGGTAGCGCAGTGTCTAACACCGTAACTACAGGCCTGCCTAACCCGGACCTGACGTACTGCAGGTGCACACAACAGTCTAAGTAGTGAAAACACTTACACAATTGTTGCTAAATTCTGATCCTAGAAAATCCAGTAGTGAAAGTACATATCCAATTGTTACTCAATGCTGATCCTAGAAAATCCACTGGATTGATACTTTAGGAGAGAACAATAGATAAAATAAATCAATGGGAAATTCAAATATTTAGAAAATACTAATTTTAATCTACTGTTAAAATATTGTAAATTTCTACTGAATTTTTTTTCCTTCTTATGAAAATATTCAAGCAATAAGAATGTGAGATATTACTGTGGTGTCTGCTGTCATCACTGATCTGAAAATCACATTAATGTTGATATATGGGTACCTGTGACATTAGCTTTTCTGTTCCCTTGGACACTGAGGTGTTGTGTCAGGTGATTTTAATAATCAGGTTTTATTCCTGGAATCTCTGATACAGCATTTGCTCCTTCATATAATGTGATCACAAAACAATGAGACCAGTTTTAGCAGGTGGTTTCTGAGCACGATTTGTACAATATGCTTGTCTGGACTACAGTGAACTTACCTATCCTCTAGACAGACTTAAGCACCTTTGGGCAAATTATATTAATTTAATGTTCCCCAAATTTTGTAACATTTCCTGGAATAAGGAAACTACACCATTTATAACTGTCGTATGGAAGAGCACTATATCCTTTAATATCTATTATCTTGTGGCTATAATCGGATCAGAACATTTTTAATGCAATAGGTATATTGTTATTTTTCTTTTTGAAATTCATACTGACAGTAAAATAGTGGCAAAAGATTTCAGTCTTTTCCTTAAGGTTTAATAAGCAGAGAAGCTACGGATTATAACCAAAGGGATGAAAGGGGAATTTCATCTTTTACTTTTTTTTTTTTTTTTTGGAAGAAAGAAAAAGAGAGAAAAGAAGAAAGAAAGAAAGAGTGAAAGAAAGAAAAAAAAGAATGAGAGAGAGAAAGAAAGAGGAAGAGAGAGAACGGGATTCTTGTTCTATTGCGCAGGCTAGAATGCAGTCTAAAAATGGGTATTAAAAGCCTCTTTTATGCCAATAACTGTGCTTAACTATAGAGACAGGAAGGAATAGAGGATGAAAATAACAAGCAGCCAACCAATATTTTATTTAAACCTGTGAAATGCTATGCAATTGCTGGGAAGTGATTTACTTCCAATTATGTGGTCACTTTTAAAATAGGTGAAATGTGATACTGAGAAAAATGTATGTTTTGTGGATTTGGGGTGGAGAGTTCTGAAAATATTTAAGTTTACTTGTCGCAGGTCTGAGTTCAAGTCCTGGATATCCTTGTTAATTTTCTATCTCATTGATCTGTCTAATATTGACAGTGTAGTGTTAAAGTCTCCCACTATTATTGTGTGGGGGTCTAAGTCTCTTTGTAAGTCACTAAGAACTTGCCCTATGTATCTGGGTGCTCCTGTAATGGGTGCGTATATATTTAGGATCGTTAGCTCTTCTTGTTGCATTGATCGTTTCACCACCATGTAATGTCCCTCTTTGTTTCTTATGGTCTTTTTTGCTTTAAAGTCTGTTTTATCAGAGACGAAAATTGCAGCTTCTGTGGGTTTTTTTGTTTGTTTTTTTGTTTCTTTTCTCTCCGTTTGGTTGGTAAATCTTCCTCCATCCCTCTGTTTTGAGTTTTTGTGTATCCTTGCATGTGAGATGGGTCTAAATATGGCATACCGATGGGTTTTAGCTTTTTATCCAATTTGCCTGTCTGTGTCTTTTGATTGGGACATTTAGTTCATTTAAATTTAGGATTAATATTTATATATGTGAGTTTGATATTGTCATTTAATGCTAGCTGCCTGTTTTGCCCATTAGTTGATGTAAATTCTTCATTATGGTGATGCTCTTTACCTTTTGGTATGTTTTTGGAACGGCTGATACTGGTTGTTCCCGTCCATGTGTAGTGCTTCTTTCAGAAGCTCTTGTAAAGCAGGCCTGGTGGTGATGTAATCTCTTAGTGCTTGCTTGTTCGCAAAAAATTTTATTTTTCTTTCGCTTATGAAGCTTAGTTTGGCTGGATATGAAATTCTAGGTTGAAAGTTCTTTTCTTTAAGGTTGTTGAATGTTGGCCTCCACTGTCTTCTGGCTTGTAGGGTTTCTGCTGAGAGATCTGCTGTGAGTCTGATGGGCTTCCCTTTGTGGGTAACCCGACCCTTCTCTCTGGCTGCCCTTAGCATTTTCTCCTTCATTTCAACCCTGGTGAATCTGACAATTATGTGCCTTGGGGTTGCTCTTTTTGAGGAATATCTTTGTGGTGTTCTCTGTATTTCCTGGACTTAAATATTGGCCTGCCTTGCTAGGTTGGGGAAGTTTTCCTGGATAATCTCCTGAAGAGTATTTTCCAGCTTGGATTCATTCTCTTCTTCACATTCAGGTACACCTACCAAATGTAGATTAGGTCTTTTCACATAGTCCCATATTTCTTGGAGACTTTGTTCATTCCTTTTTACCCTTTTTTCTCTAATCTTGCCTTCTCGTTTTATTTCATTGAGTTGATCTTCGACCTCTGATATCCTTTCTTCTGCTTGGTCAATTCGGCTGTTGAAACTTGTGCATGCTTCGCGAAGTTCTCGTGTTGTGTTTTTCAG
>PVKP010012375.1:0-58536 GCA_004027715.1 Plecturocebus donacophilus | reverse complement strand
AAAAAATGAGCTGATTTACATATTACCAAAATTGAACACAGAATAATAATACATAAGCTTTTCAGTGACCAAATCCTCCTCCTTATTCTTGGAGCCCACAGTTCTTTTTGTTTCTACCTTCCTATAGGGAGAATAACAATAGCAAAAGTTGAAAAGGTTAAATACAGAAAACTGTTGATCAACCTCACTTCTAAAGAACAAGGTAAACATCTAAACTATCATTTGATTAGAAAGAATCCAGGAGGATATTACAATTATAGTACATTGTTTATATTGTGTTTAGAATTATAACACATTATTCAACATCAGTAAGACTGTTGACAGATTTTATGTTAATTGATATAATAGAAAAATCTCATGATCATCTAACTAGAAGCTGAAAGGGAATATGACATAATTTAAAATCCATTCTTTAATTTATTCAAAAAATAGAAAAAGATATAGAAACAGATGGATGTTTTTATGTGATAAAAATATAAGCCAGCTAGTTGAAAACTCTACATCATACTTTATAGGAATTATTAGATGTCTATATCTAATTTCAAGAAAAGGGGTGACTTAGGTTACTGCTACTTATTTATGTTGTAAAAGTGTTAGCCAATTAAATTAGGCAAAGAAAAACTATTAGAGTCATAAAACTTGAAAAAGAGCAAATTTGTACTTATTTTATTAGGGAGAAAGAGATGATCCAGATTACTGTATTTATTTTTTTTTTGATAATGTATATATGAGTTAATAACATTTGATGTTAGCTATATTGAGGTGGCAATGTCATGCACCAGTATCATGGTACACTGATTTGAAAGGGATAGAGGACAAGAGAATGTCATATTTAGGCATATACTCTACTGTCATAGCAACCAATGGTCTTTATCCATCATTGTGACTAACTTGCATAATTGCATGACTTTATTGTCACTATCTAGTGGATTTTATTCACTTTGTAGCATTTAGTTTAAATGTATATAATTTATGTATTTTAGAATTGCCAAATTACTCATGGATGCTGAGATATATTGGAAGACTGGTTATATTCTTGCATATTTCTTGAACATATTTGTTCTCATTTTCTATACATCTTATATTTACAATTTTGCCTACCATGTAATGAAACTAACTCTTTTCATTCTGTATAGAGATTTGATCTTGAAGAGAAACACAGTGGGCAACTAGAAACATCCTAGTAAAGTGCTTACATCATTTCTAGAAGAGGTACGGCTATAGTTCACTATGTGTCCTTTCCTTTCTCTTTCCTGAATGTCTTTGTTTCATTATCTGTGAAATTATCCTCAGTCTCATACTGACATTGTTTATGTGGGTTGAATAAAAATAATATTGACGTTATGAAATGGAAGGCTCTATGTAAATGAGGTGCATTATTTTTACAAAAGAATATTTTGGAAAAATTGGAACATAACCAGTTAAGAGGCAGAACATAGCAGCTGTTGAATAGTACACTAAGAGGACTGCAATTTGGATGACAGTGCCAGGATCTGCTGTCTAGTTTTATTTTTCAAAATGAAATTACTGGGAGAATTTAGGTCTGCAGCAAAGTACAATTATCTTAATATGAAAAGGCCAGAGAACAAGGGTTAATAACTTGATCTCTTTCAGGGTATTGGTTTTCATTTAATACCAAAAATGAACTGATTTACGTATTACCAAAATGGAACACAGATTAATAATGTTGGAGTTTTTCAGTGACCAAATCCTCCTCCTTATTCCTGGAGCCCACAGTTCTATTGTTGTTTCTGCCTTCCTATAGGGAGTACCTAAACCATTTATACTATCATACAAAGACTAATCAGATTATCAAAGCCCATACTCTTATAAAACTTGTTGACAAAATATCATAAACCTGAGAAAAACAGCAAATATATAATGCAACTGGGCAATTGTCATTATCTCTTTTTTCCAACCTAGATAAATTTATGTAGCATTGGGTAGAAATTGTCTGTCTTTGTTACACTACCCCAATATCAATTCCATCCACCTTAAGATACAGAAGAGATCAAGGGGAAATCAACTTAGAATTGTAAGCCAGATAAATTCTACTGGAAATAAACTTCATTAGAAGGCAAGTCTGATTGAGTTGAATGCTTAAAATTTATAGGTACAATATCTTTAATGGTATTACTTATGAAATAATTGTTAATAGTTTAATTATAGTCAATCTTGTATGATGGTCCTCTTTTTTATTACAAATAGATCATTTTTCTACATAATCACACATACATTTTTAAAATATATCTTGTATGACAGTACAATTACTTTATTGGACAGGAAAGCAATAATTAATGTTATTGGAGTATGTTATTTTACTTTAGAACAATGATGTGAATATGCGTCTCATATATCTTCCAAGTTTGAATAAAAAACTATCTGTGTGTAATACATTATTCTCTAGGTCATATATATATATATATATATATATATATATATGTATATATCAAAATCAATATTTTTATTTTAATCAGGTAGTTGCGCTACCTGAATCTCATGGTTGCATGTGCCATGTCCATATCACAGAATTATTTGTCCCCTTTCCCACCATAGCCAGCCTTGAGGCCCATGCTGATTGGGTTGTAGGATAACCTGGTCGTGCCCATTTCAGCCTAATTTCAGAGTTGCCACAGCAAACAAAGCTCTTGAAACAATGTTTCACATGTCATGTGAATAAGAAATTGAGCTTTCTAAGTCAAATTCATTGCAAATGGGGTTGCTGTAAACCACAGTACAAATAGGTTCATAGTTGGTCTTACACTCCTGGGACAGTAATAAAAATGAACCTATGTAAACATAAGTTAAAAGGTAAGAGAAGACATAGTCAGAGTTGTAAACACATAAAATAATTGTAACAAGGAGAACGTAATAACTCTTTTAACAGTTAATATAATTAACAATCAATCTGTTTTACCAGAAAAAGTAATAATAAATATGTAAATGACTTTTGTAATAAACAGAAATCTCCTGAGATTCAAATTAGTTAATTCATTTTAATCTACTTTGAAAAACTTACAAGAGAATTTTATAGGTATTTTTATTGCCCATCTTACTAAATACATATGTGCCAAGGAAATGGAAGGATCATTACAATTTTCAACACACTAATAAATTTAGCACAGCTTCAGTCATGAACAGAATGGAGCAAGGGTTGAAATATTGGGATATTGGGCTCTTTTACATTCTTTGTTTCATATTTCTGAAACATTTATTTTAATAAGATATATCTGTTCTTCTATATGCAAGGAAAAATAAAGGCTAAAACAAAAGGATACCATGGAAACATTGTTCAAAATTTCTTTTTACATAACCAAATTTTTAAATCATGTTCTGCTATCCACAGCAAAAGGTTGAAAGAAAAGACTTGGAACTAACCCCAATGCCCATCGATAATAGACTGGATAAAGAAAATGTGGCACATATATACCATGGAATCATAAAAATATACCATGCAGTCATAAAAAGGATGAGTTCACGTCCTTTGCAGAGACATGGATAAAGCTGGAAACCATAATTCTCAGCTAACACAGGAACAGAAAAACCAAACATCACATGTTCTCACTCATAAGTGGGAGGTGAACAATGAGAACACCTGGACACAGGGAGGGGAACATCACACACTGGCACCTGTTGGGGGGTGGGGGCCTAGCAGAGGGATTGCATTAGAAATACCTAATGTAGATGATGGGTTGATGGGTGCAGCAAACCACCATGGCATGTGTATACCTATATAACAAACCTTCACCTTCTGCACATGTACCTCAGAACTTAAAGTATAAAAGAAAGAAGAAAAAAGAAAATTTTAGAAGCTTTTAAATTCAAGATGTGGATATGAAAAGCTTCATGTAATTAGCTTTCAAATTACTGATATTCTAATCAACAAAGACCAGCTTTGTACTCCCATTTTCTAATGAAAATTCAGCCAGCGATTTCAGCATATTTAGGAGTGAAGCATTTTCTGTAATATGAATAAATTCATCCTACCCCAGATGATATATACAATTGAGATTAATAAGACAATCTATTTAAAAATCTTGGATTTATTTATTTTTTATAAGCACAATTCCCTTTTTACAAAAATGTCACAAATAATTAGCACACTGTTAAGGTCTGACAAGAAGCTACTCCTCAGGGCCCTGGCAGGTCTTTAGTAGTATGACTATTTAGTTTCATACTCGAATGGAGTTCATCCTTAAGCAAGTGAAATCTATAAAACTACCAGAAGTCTGGAAAGATATGAAAAGAAGGAATAATGACATGACAAAGGTATCTCTACATTGCACTGAGTACTCTGCAGCACTTCTAAAATATGAGCAACACAGTTTCCATCATGAACCTGACATTTCTTCATATGCCCAGGAATTTTGGCTACTTACTTCTTACCCCAAAGGCACCCCATATGGGACACTAGAAAAAAAATGGTTAAAATTGTTATCTTATTTTAATAGTACTTCATTTGACATTCTCTTTACATGAATCATACTATTAAGTAAAAAGGGAGTCAGATTTATTGTAAAATTAATGAAGTTGGAGCTTCTTTTAGCTCCTGGGCATCTGTGAGTGCTGGAGTTTATGGAATGTTTTGGGTAGAGATCAGAAGCCAGATTGCAATTATTTGGCTAAACAAATCTTGCAACACAAGTATCTAGATTACTAACGCTCCTATACATATTTTTTCGTTCTAAAAATATGTTCCCTTTCATACCTCATTGTGTATTTGTAATGTATCATTCTTTTTCTCAAACAGAGCTCTCAAACTTTCATAAGATTTTGATCTCTTCAAACCGGAATCCTTTTCCCTGGGTCGGGAGGAAATGAGATTAAAGATCTCTGCTAAACCCATCACTAATTTGTAACATAGAGCCCTTGTATGACTTATCCACTGCCATTTTAATGCTAATAACCCTCAAAACTCAGTGACATAGAACAGTGAGCATTTGTTTAGCTCAGGTCTATAGGGGCCTGATTTCATTTAGACTCACAAGTCTAGAGTCACTCTCAGGATGCTGAGTTGGATGCTTTTAGCTTGGATGACTGGGGTGACTTGACTCATTCCACATGTTTCTCATCCTCTAGTGGGCTATACTGGGAATGTTCTCATAGTAATGGCACAGAGAAAGAGTAAATAGAGAAAACACACACAAACTTGTTCAAACACCTCGGTATCCCATCCACTATGCTTCATTGACCAAATCAAATCATATAGATGATATAACAGAATCAAGGGAACAAAAATGACTTGTAACTTTGGAAATTGTTAATTAGAATATATAGAGTCCTTACCTTTTAAAGATTCATACTGAAATATTTGCTGTTGAAATTACGTGAGGTCTTGAATTTGCTTCAAAATATTATAAAGAAAGGGAAATGGACAGGGATTAGATGAAGCAAGACTGAAAATCAGTTGGTAAATTGTATGGCTACAATTTACCAACTGATTATCTTGTACTCTTTAAATTGTAAAGAGTACACGATGTTCATTGTGCTGTTCTCTTGACTTTTGTACATATTTGGGGGGAGGCTTCGTCAGTCATTTATTTCATTAAGAATATGGGGGCTATTTTAGCAATAATGTACTCTTTTAAGTATAATTATGTCGTCATATAATGGCTAGAGAAATTTGGAGAATAGGTATTAGCTGATAAAATATTAGTTAATTGTGTTTAAAAAGAACATATGTCTTATCCAATACATATCTTCAAGGATGTGTTTATTTCTGGTTAATTTCAAATGAGTTTGTGTATTAACAATGATTTATTTAGTACCATCTGTGCACCAGGCCCATTTCTAGGTTCTGGCCACAGAGAATGCAACAGATGAATGGGGTTTCTGATCCTGAGGTTTTCATAGTTGTATTAGTCATCCATCATTGCTATTACATAGTTCCACAATATTGGTGGCTTAATCAGTACAAAAATAATACCTTGTGATTCTTAAGTCAGAAGTCCAATATGGGACTCACTAGGTTTAAATTCAGGTGTTGGCAGGCCTGCATGTCTCTCTGAAAGCTCTAGGGGAGAATTGTTTGTTTGCATTTTCTACATTCTAGGGGTCACCCACATTCCTTGATTTGTGACTCCTTTCTTCCATTTTCAAAGCCAGCAATGTTGTACCTGTCTGTGATTGTCTGCCATAATCACATGTCTATCTGAATGACTACAGTCAGGAAAATTTCTCTACTTGTAAGAATTCCTGTGGTTAGATTAGGCATGCCTGCACAATGTAGGATAATTGCTCCATCTCAACATCCTTAAATTTAACCACATCTAGAACCACATCCCTTTAGCAATGTTAGGAAACATATTTCAGGTTTCAGATTTGAGAATATTGACATCTTTGGAAGGCCATTTTTCTGCCTATCATAATAGGTAAATACTTGGGAAAAGCCAATTAATTAATTAATTAATTAATTAAGCAAAATAGATGCTGTCAGACACTGATATATGCTATAAAATTCTGTAAAAGAGCGATACAAGAGACAATGCTTTGCAACTTTGTGTAAGAGAAGGCCTCACTAAGAAAGCAATGTTTAAATTGAAACTTCTGACAAACAGAGGTCACCTTACAAAGTGATGTAGGCAGATAATTTCCAGTAAAGGCAAAGCTAATGTAAATGTCCAAAGTGGGAGAATAGAAAGAAGGCAAATGGGCTAGATCCTAGAGAGCTAAGGAGAAACTAGCATTGCATGAGGTTGTAGAGTTAGTAAGAGTCCAGATTTATTGGCTTATTTATTGTCTGATTTACCCTGGTGTGGGTTCTGAATTTTGTACCAATTACCAAGAAAAGCTAAGCAGAGAAAGGAAATAATCTGATTATGTTGAAAAATAACATCTGGCTGCTTTATGGATAATAAATCATAGCTGATGATAAGTTCTCCATAGCACTTATCATGACCTTGGCTGTTAAGTCCTAAATTAGTAATTTAATTAAAATTCCTATGTTATTTAGCAAAACACTTTTTGTAAATTAATATGTTTAAGTTTTTAAAATAATCCAGTATGAGATTGATACTGAAAAGCTAAGTAAAATTGGATAAACTTAGTTATTTGTTTCAAATAAGAACTACATACTTCCTTTAGCAGAGATAATTCTGGTATTTATTTACCTCAAAGGTTCAATTAGGAATATGAACAATGTATTTACATATATTTTTAACAAATCCTAGTATCTAGGATATATCATCATATATATATTTTTTTCATCTATTTTTCTTTTTGTAAAATTATACTTTAAGTTCTGCATACATGTGCAGAATATACAGGTTTGTTACGTAGGTACACACGTGCCATGGGTTTGCTGAATCCATTAACATGTCATCTACATTAGGTATTTCTCCTAATGCTTTCCCTCCCCAGACCCTCACCCCACTATGGGCCCCAGTGTGTGATGTTTCCCTCCCTGTGTCCATGTGTTCTCATTGTTCAACTCTCACTTACGAGTGAGAACATGCCCTGTTTGGTTTTCTGTTTTTGTGTTAGTTTGCTGATGGTTTCCAGCTTCATCCATGTCCCTGCAAAAGACATGAATTCATCCTTTTTTTTTGGCTGTATAGTATGCCATGCTGTATATGTGCCACATTTTCTTTACCCAGTTTATCATTCATGGGCATTTGGGTTGGTTCCAAGTCTTTGCTATTGTGAACAGTGCCACAATAAATATACATGTGCATGTGCCTTTACAGTAGAATGATTTATAATCCTTTGAGTATATATCCAGTAATGGGATTGCTGGGTTAAATGGCATTTCTAGTTTTAAAGCTAAAGAAAAAAGTAAATCATACACTATGCTACTGTTTCAAATCTAGTGGTATTGTTTAAATTTAAAGGGATGTGGTAACAATTTTACAAGGTTTATTTTGTACATATAGATTAAAATTCATAGAACTGGCAGGAGCTGTATGAAAGAAACAATATCTTATAAGCAATATACACTATTTTGATGAATGGGAGAGAATGGGCCACGTTATGGCATACACTACACTAAACAGATAAGCCGTGTAGCTTTCTGTTGTAATATATTCTGCTCAAAAGATCAACCTGTAGGCAGGGCGCAGTGGCTCACACCTGTAATCCGAGCCCTTTGGGAAGCTGAGGTGGGCAAATCACGAGGTCAGGAGTCCAGCCTGGCCAACATGGTGAAACCCCATCTCTACTAAAAATACAAAAAATTAGCTGGGCATGGTGTCACGTGCCTGTAATCCCAGCTTCTTGGGAGGCTGAGGCAGGAGAATCACTTGAACCCAGGAGGCAGAGGTTGGTTCTAGTGAGCCAAGATCACGCCACTGCATTCCTGCTCAAGTGACAGTGCGAGACTCCATCCCACAAAAAAAGAAAAAAAAAAAAAAACCCTGTAAGCAGTTATGTAATTAGGGATAGTTTAGGGAGTAAAAAAAAATGCACGCATAAAAAGATAGTAAATAGTTGAGAAACCCAAAAACAAACAAAATACCAAAGTTGACTACAGAAGATTTGTATGATGTGTGTTATCCTCCACCCCTGCCCTATTCATCCTATCAGACCCAAGGTACCAAGTTCACTTTTCGGCAATAAAAGATTGTAAAATATATTCTCTTATATATGGCTTCAATGTATACCCTTCTGTCTGGACACCATGATACACGTATATAACCAGCCTCGCACTCTGGTGAGTTTTGGAAACTTGATATTATCAAATTGAAATTTAGAATTTACATTTTGAGAAATGAAATTACAGAAAACTTTTTAGAAACTGTATTTTTATTTGCAAGACCAATATTTTTTTTTACTTTTGTATAATATAAAATACAAATTTTTAATTTTTTTTTCAAAAATCCCACAAAGGAAAAACTATAATATGGGGGTTAGGTACGTAGATTTAGCCAACACACTCAGCTTCAAATTCTGCAAGACCAATAATTTTAATAAATTATTATATAATTACATAAGGATAAGTTTCCAAAATTCATAATTTTGAGGTTATATGCTTTAATAAAATGTGAAACCAATTTTTATTTTTATTCAAGCCATCGAGATATGTGTATGTATGTGTGTGTGAAAGGTTACACTGTAACTTTATAACCCCACACTCCTAAGGAAATTTTTGATAAAATATTTGTCAATAATTTAACAAAAAACCTAAATTTTAAATACAAATTCCCATTTTCTTTGAGCACTGGGACTGTTTTCTGATACAGTTCATGTTTACTGTATTAACAGTTTTGGCATTTCCAGTTTCCCTCAATAATCTGCATTCAAAATAATAGCTAATTCATTGTAAATAGACATTCTTTCTGAATACTCCTGTAAAATTAATATAATTAACCTATCATTATGGAAGAATACTTTTCTATATAATTTGAATCGAATCTATTATTGTAAGCTTTCTATAAATAAAGATATAACTGAAACTAAAGCATTGTCTCTCACCCTCCACCTCAATGAATAAGAAGAAGCGACATTCAACAAAGTACTTTATTTTCTACTTCCTTTTTAATATCCTTTTGCTTTTCTGAAGACCAAGAAAAAGTAATAGAGCAATTAATCATATGATATTCCTGTCCTGACAACACTGGCCTCTTATTATATTTATTGCTGTGTTGCTAAGCCTCTTTCTGCTACATCCTCCAGCTTATCATAGCTTTCCCAGTAACTGCATGCTATCAATTATTTAGCACAAGCAGTATTATGCATCCCTTCAAGGATGATTATTTAGTAAGAGAAATCAATAAACAGAAAGTCCATTAAAGCCTACGTAATAATGAAAGATAAGAGAATGATTATAATGTTCCTATGCCTTGCACAAAAATCAGTTAGAGTTAACTTGCACTGGTAACTTATGTATTTATTTATATATTTTTTTTAAGACAGAGTTTTGCTCTTGTGGCTCAGGTTAGAGTGCAATGGCAAAATCTTGGCTCACTGCAACCTCCCCTTCCCAGGTTCAAGCAATTCTCCTGCCTGAGCCTCTTCAGTAGCTGGGATTACAGGCACGCACAAGGAGGCCTGGCTAATTTTTGTATTTTTAGTAGAGATGAGGTTTCCCCATGTTGGTCAGGCTGGTCTTGAACTCCTGACCTCAATGATGCACCCGCCTCAGCCTCCCAAAATGATGGGATTACAGACCTGAGTCACTGCGCCTGGCCTACATTTTTTTTAAATAGTAAAGCATTATCATCTGAAGGCTCCAAATTGCTAATAGACTCATTAGAGGGGATACAAGTTTGTTTTCCAGTAAGAGAAATTTTGAACTTTCAGATTTTGACTGACCATGAGAGCAACAAAACCACAGCTTATTAGTCAGTTTTTTTTAGCATGAGTTTCAATAACTGAAATAATCTTACAGGTTTTTTGGAGGTAGCCTATTCACTTATAATTAGGGAGATTCCAGAAATAAGTAATTTCTAGATAAAATTAAAATTTTGGCTGGGCACCATGATTCATGCCAGTAATTCCGGCACTTTGGGAGGCTGAGGCAGGTAGATCACAAAGTCAGGAGTTCAAGACCACCCTGGTCAACATTGTGAAACCCCATCTCTACTAAAAAAAAAAAAAAAAATTATCTGGGCATGGTGTTGTGTACCTTTAATTCCAGCTACTCAGAGGACTGAGGCAGGAGAACTGTTTGAACCTGGGAGGCAGAGATTGCAGTGAGCCAAAATGTGCCACTGCACTCCAGCCTGGGCGGCAGAGCAAGACTCCATCTCAAAATGAAACAAAACAAAACAACAGCAAAATGAAAAAACATTAACTAGACAATCTCATAGTCATTCAAGTAAGTCTCAATCTCAAGTTACTTCTTAATGAAAGGCACAGTGAGACAGACCTTAGGTTACCTAAGCAGGCAGTTTACTTCCAGAGGTCACAGGGTAATACTTCAAGTCCCTTTAAGGGCCTGCATTCAGAATATTTCAAGAAGCAGCCTCCAAAATGTTATCAGTGCTTCTTTCTACCACTGAAGGTAAGGTTTCCATTCTGAAAAGTGCATTGATTGTAGAATTTATAGCATGACACTTTGCCAGCAATTCACATTGCTCTGAATATTCCCAGGCAATAGAGCAGAAGGGGAGTACTGAATCATTTCTGACTAGGCAGAGGGCATATTTCATAACAGAGACTTGGCACGCTTTAGATTCACATGGCTACTTATGTTCTTCATCCTTCATTTTATGTAAACTTGAAGAAAGATCAAGATGACTGGCTTCATTTCAGCAGTATCTCCCTTAAAGAAGAAAGACTAGGCTTTCAACTTACGAAGGAAAATCTTAGTGTCCATTACAGAATAATCAATATTCATGATTATATTCTAGAATAGCAAGGATCAGATGGGTTTTGAAATCACTTATAAGGATGTGGAATTATAAATGCCAGGATACAATATGTTTGAGTACACAAATGGCTTTAGAATTTACTGTCTGGACCAAATAATCAATGATATCCCAATTTGGTTATTTTTAAAGTTTGTTTCAGCGGTAACTGTGATACTGTTTACAGTTCCCTGGGATACCTATGTGGAGTTAAACACAGGAGTACTCGCAATATGAGGAGGAAAAGGATAATGAGTAGTTTACATTCTCAGAGTTTCACATATAAGGATACCATGTCTTTCTGATAATAATGCTTTGCTTATCTCTATGTTGATATATTTCATGAAAATACAGAAATATGACTAAATTTTCTAGTCATATTGCATAGAAAGACATAATTTCAATTCAGTGTTTGTATTCCTATTACCCTTGCTTTCATTTCATTTTATTTTTCTCCATTTTAAGAAATAAACCATGTTGAAATATAATAATAGCAAAAAAAAAAAGATAAAGTCACGTGCATGCTCCCAGGTCAGTCTCTGCAATGAAGCTATTTTGTTGTCTCTTTTTCTGGAAACCTAAGGAATAAAAGACAATGAGACTAAGAAATGACATTGATTAAAAAATATATATATAGGAAGTGACAGCAGGAACATAGTATTACCTTAATTACCAAAGCCATTTTTAACTTTGGGTGTCAGCTAACACTTATTCCACCTAGGTGGTGTTCTGATTTATATGAGTGTTTGAAAGATATAATGTCTTTTCCAAAAGATTTTATTAGAATCTAATGATTCAACATGAATGCAGAAAACATAAAAACGTGTGTGTTCAGGAAAGGCATAGCTGGAGGTAAGTTGTGGGAAGACACTTAGTGAGACAGATGAGCCCAGGTCTAAGGCACCTCAGCTCCTCCTCATTCTTCTTCCATAATTAGTCTCATATTTTCTTCATAAAAGCAATATTTTTTTCTCAAGAAGACACATGTGCTTTTCATGTCTGCATTCTGATAAGGAAAGTAATCAAGAAAAATCATGAAAATTGTAAAGAATGACCACTAATTGAATTACTTTAGACAATGCAAATGTTCTTTGCATCCAAATGAGTGTTACCATCCAATTTTTCAAATAAAATAAAAAACAGTAATTTTTGCTCACAAAGGGAGTGATGATTTAGTCACTTGAATCTTGGGAAATTCAAATTAGCTTTATGCGGCATAGTCCTTGAAACAAACATGGAAAAAGTTCTATTAGATGTCTCCTATCCTAGTCAAAAGCAAAAAGAACAATACTAGAAGAAAACACAGGGGAAAAACTACACAACATTAGTCTGGACAATGATTTGTTTTAGATTTGACAGCAAGAGCACAGGCAACAAAAGCAAAAATAGCCAAATGGGATTATATCTAAATAAAAAGCTTCTGCATAACAAAGCAAACAGCAGAGTGAAAAGACAACCAGCAGTATGGGAGACAATGTTTGCAAGCCATACATCTGTTAGAGATTAATATCCAAAATATATTAGGAATTCAAACAATTCTATAGAAAAGAATCCAGTTTAAAAATGGTCAAAGTTTCTGAATATACATTTCTCAAAAGAAGACCAACAAATGGACACCAGACGTAGGAAAAATGCTCAACATCACTAATAATTCATGAAATGCAGATTAAAATCACAATGATATAACACATCATATCTTTCAGGAAGGCTATTACCAAAAAAAAAAATGAAACATAAGAAGGGTTGGTGACGATGTGGAGAAAAAGGTAACCCTTGTACACTGTTGGTGGATATATAAGTTTATACAATCATTTATGAAAAACTGTATGGTGGTCCCTCAAAGAAACAAAAATAGAATTACCATCTGATTCAGCAATCTCACTTTTGGATATTTACTCAAAAGATTTAAAATCAATATGTTGAAGAGATACCGACACTCCAGTATTCATTACAGCAATATTCACAATAGCAAAATTATGGAACCAACCTAAGTATCCATCAACAGATGAATGGACAAAGAGAAAATGGTACATATTCACAATGCAATATCACACTACCTTACAAAAGAAGTATATTCCATCATTTTTAAGAAAATGAATGGAATTGAAGAAAATTATGCTATGTGATATTCACCGGACACTACATGTTCTCACTTATATGTGGAATCTGAAACATTTGAACTCATAGAAGCAGAGAGTAGAATGGGATGGGGTACAAGAGAATGGGGAGATGATGGTCAAAGAGCACATAGCCTCAATTATATAGGAGGAATAAGATTTTTTTTGAGATTTATTGCAGCATGTGGTGAGTATAGTTAATAATGTTGTACATTTTAAAATCACTAAGAATAAATTTCAACTATTCTCATCACAAAATGATAAATATTTGAGGTGATGGCTATGTTAGCTTGTTTTAATTATTACATGTATTTGTAAATCATAACCACTTTGTACTGTATAAATATATGCAAGTATAATTTGTTAATTTATAATGAAAAAATTAAAATATAAAATGTGGTTGAATGGTTTTTATATAAAATGTGGCACTGCAGAACTTCTGTAACTTTTTAAATAACACAGTTCTAGTTTCATATTTTTCTGAAGAGAGAAAAATGTGCTTGCTATTATGTTGGGTATTAGGTGACATAGATTTAAAGGGAAACTCGATGAAGGGATTTCTGAAAGATTTCTTTGCTGTTATCTCTCTCTACAGTGTTTCCCTAATGTTCTCATCTACTATCTTGACTCATAAAACCACTTCTATGAAAAGGGCTCTGACTCATCCATTGAGATCCAAATTTATATATCAGTAAGTAGGCTTGCTTAAAATCCCATCTTAGATTCACAGTGACAAACATGAGCTCATAATTTTTCCCTTTCCATTGACCACTAATTTATTCTCCTCCTGGTTATCCCTATTGCAACAAATAAAACCATCTAGTAGCTCTGTTCAGAGACCCCCCAAATCTAGGACTTCAATAATCATGCAGCTATTGAGTTACTTCATTTCTTTTGAGTCTCACAGCTACTGTCCTGGCCCAGACCACTTTATTTCTTTCCTTAATACTGCAACGTTCACTTTAGAAGTTACACTGTTTTATCTCTGGCTCCCTGAACTGTCTGTTTTCCACACAGAAACCAGAATGATCTGTAAAATGTAAACAAATCCAGATTACTCCTCTTGGTGAAAGTCCTCTTTCTCTTAACCACAGCCCCTGAAATAAAATCCATTTCCCTTACCTTAGCCTCCAAGTACCAGAAGACTTAGCCATGTAGTTTTAAATTTATTCCACAACACTCTTCCCCTAACCCACCAGGCTCAAACCTATGGTATCTATTATTTAAACAGCAAACTCATCTTTATCCTAGAGTCTCTGGGTTTGTTCATCTAGCTTGCCTTTCCTTTTTCCTTTCATCTAGCTTGCCTTTCCTGTTTCTTGTCTTTTAGCTTTCAGGTGAAATGGCGCTTTGGTAGTAAGGCCTTACCTCCCTGGCCACTCTAAATGCCCCCTTGCTGTTTCACCTCATCCCAGCTCACCCTATTACATAATCCAGATTTCCATTCTTCATTAATCGCATTTATCACTGTTTGAATTTAGGATGTGCTTTTGTGCTTTGTTTTTGTTTGTTTTTTGGAGAGAGGGTCTCTCTCTCTCTCTGTTGCCCAGGCTTGAGTGCAATGGCCTGATGATTGCAGCCTCGAACTCCTGGACTCAAGGGATCCGCCTGCCTCACCCTCCTAGGTAGCTGGAACTGCAGGTGCTTATCACCACACTTCACTCTTTTTGTTGTTATTCTGTAGAAAGGGTTATTGTTATGTTGCTTAGGCTAGTCTTGAATTCCTGGTCTCAAGAGATGCTTCCACCTCATCCTCCCAAAGTGCTGGGATTGTAGGGGTGAGACACTGCTCCTGGCCTTTATGTCATACTTTGAATAGGGATTTATCTCTCTATTCACCACTGTGTACTTGGTGATTAGAAACATTATGACACAATTATAGGATAATTGTAGAAGACAAACACATATTTGTTAAAAATGAACATCTTTGTCTTTAAATACATTTAAATTCAATAAGTTGACTTATTTATATTGTATGTAAAATTCCATTGATCTCCTATTTTGAACTTTGTAGCTGCTCTAATTTATTTTCATTATAATTAGAATTTTCTTGAAAATATTTGCTTTATCTTAAAATAAATTTTCAATATTTTCCTACAAAATTTGCAGCATTCTTCAATCCAAAACACCATTTTAGTGAATTTTTTCACATCACGTCAACTTGATTTTCTGTGGTTCTTTTCAATGTTTACCAGTAAGATAGCCAAATCTGTGCTTTATTACTAGTTTATTAATATATGTATTTTATTTCTGATAAATTGAACATTTGTCCACAGGTTTGAGACTATTCACATCCCTTCATCTGTCAAATGTTGCTTGTCTCTCTGATCATTTTTCTAGAAATTTTGTTCACCATTTTATTTAAAATACCAGAAATTAATAATTATGAAAATGAAACATCCATATTATAAAAATTCAAATGTATGAAATGTAAATGTTCTTTATACCATTATACATTAGAAAACTTTCTATGATACACATGTAACCATTAATATATTTCTTATTCTTTACCACTGTAAGTCACTCATTTGCTTTGCTACAATTCTTACCTAGAATTTGGCCCAGCATAACTTCAAGGGTCTCAGTAAAATGACAGCTCTGGCTCATATAACTTTATCCCTCTTCTGGATTCAGAAGCTCTTTGGGTGCCCATGTTCGTATGACTAAAATCTATTTTCTAAGCTATGGCAAGACAGAAAAGGAAAAGTAGAAATATGTTGATATTACAAATTTAAATAATTGAAAATAATATAGGTAAATAATCAGGTAAGTTAGATTATGAGTGAGTAAAATTGATGTATCAGATAAATTTTAACATGGATTAATAAATAAGAGTTCTTTACATTGGTATATTGAAAGTGTTAATAAAAAGTACATATTTGTTAGGTTAGGATATGAAGCGATAACAAATATTCCCAAAACAGAAATTTACCTCTCATTCATGCAACACTTTCTAGGTGTTCTTTGTCCATACTGTCACTCAGGGATCCAGGCTGATGGAAACTCTAGTGTCTAATAACTGCACCAGCTGGGTCATTCAGCCTCCTGGTGCTGTATCAAGGGAAGACACTGTGAAGGCATCACACTAACTCTTCAATGTTTTGATATACAATAGACTTATGACATCTCTGTCCATAGCCTATTAGACAGAATAGGTCATCAGTCCTACCTTGGATTAAGGAGAAGCAGTAATAAAAACCTTCATGTGCCTCCACAATCTTTGCCATAACACATAAGATTATATTATTTCTAGTAGGATTAATATACAAAAAGTTAAGTCTTCTATATTGTAGCAAAATCTCTCCACCAATGTCTTATTTTATCTTTGGGTGGGAGGCTAAAAGCAAAGTTATAAATGATACAGAAGTATGCATCTTTTTAAATTTATTATACTTTAAGTTCTGGGGCATACGGGCAGATTTTGCAGATTGTTACATAGGTATACACATGTCATGGTGGTTTGCTGCCTCCATCCCCAACCATCCACATTAGGTATTTCTCTTAATGTTATCCCTCCCCAACCCCAAACTCCCTGCTATCCCTCCTCTAGCCTTCCCATCCCCCAGCAGGTCCCAGTGTATGATGCTCCCCTCTCTGTGTCCATGTGTTCTCATTGTTCAACACCCATTTATGAGTGAGAACGTGCAGTGTTTGGTTTTCTGTTCTTGTGTCAGCTTGCTGAGAATGATGGTTTCCAGGTTCATCCATGTCCCTGCAAAGGACATGAACTCATCCTTTTTTATGGGTGCATGGTATTCCGTGGTGTATATGTGCCACATTTTCTTTATCCAGTCTGTCTTTGATGGGCATTTGGGTTGGTTCCAAGTCTTTGCTATTGTAAACAGTGCTGCAATGAACATACGTGTGCATGTGTCTTTACAATAGAAAGATTTATAATCCTTTGAGTATATACCCAGTAATAGAATTGCTGGGTCAAATGGAATTTCTATTTTTAGATCCTTGAGGAATTGCCCCACTGTCTTCCACAATGGTCGAACTAATTTACACTGCCACCAACAGTGTAAAAGTGTTCCTATTTCTCCACATCTTCCTCAGCATCTGTTGTCTCCAGGTTTTTTAATGATTGCCATTCTAACTGGTGTGAGATGGTATCTCAATGTGATTTTGATTTGTATTTCTCTAATGACCAGTGATGAGGAGCTTTTTTTCTTATGTTTGTTGGTAACCTAAATATTTTCTTTTGAAAAGTGTCTGT
Source organism: Plecturocebus donacophilus (assembly GCA_004027715.1). Taxonomy (NCBI): domain Eukaryota; kingdom Metazoa; phylum Chordata; class Mammalia; order Primates; family Pitheciidae; genus Plecturocebus; species Plecturocebus donacophilus. The sequence goes on along the minus strand of PVKP010012375.1, from coordinate 40,918 downwards.
TCATATCCTTTGTGTACTTTTTGATGGAGTTGTTTGTTTTTTCTTTTTAAGTTCTTTGTAGATTCTGGATATTAGCCCTCTGTCAGATGGGTAGACTGCAAACATTTTTTCCCATTCTGTTGGTTGCCAGTTCACTCTAACAAAAGTTTATTTTGCTGCACAGAATCTCTTAATTAGATCCCATTTGTCTATTTTGGCTTTTGTTGCCATTGCTTTTGGTGTTTTAGTCATGAAGTCCTTGCCTATATCTATGTCCTGAATGGTATTGCCTGGGTTTTCTTCTAGTGATTTTATGTATGCATCTTTTAAAAGTATTACTTGAACTATATAATCCAAAAACAAATGGATAAATGAGCAATATTATCAAATAAAAGAGGAGTTGTTTTTTTTGGTTTTTTTTTTGTTTTTTTTTGCTTTGGCTCATACTGTTCAATTTTACTAATAATTTAGATAAGATATACACTGCCATATACTGATAAAAAGTAACTGTTTAAAAATTGAAGATGTTTATTTGTTTTTTAAAACATAGTTTATGCTTTTTGTGTTCTAAGAAATCTTTGCCTACTCAAAAGTAACAAATATATTTCTCCTATATTTTCCTGTACACATGTTATAATTTTGGGTTTTACATTTTGGTTTATGATCCATTTTGAGGTAATTTTTGTATATGATTTTCAATAAGATTTAATGTTTATTTTGAACATTACTTAATAAAAACACTTATTCCCTCAAATAAAGTAATAAAAATTAAAAATTTATGGCTATTCTAGAAGAAATATTAGTTTTTTATGGATTGATTTATACTTGATAACAAGTATATTTTACCTCCAAAACACAAGTAATTATTTTGGATGTCAAAATATTGCTTTGCTATAGTTTTCTGATAGAGAAGTGAGTTTTATTCCACTTAACTTAAAATTATTCTGATGCTTTTTGTGATGCAATTTATAATTCATTTTTTCAATACTTTTATTGTTCTTGTAAAAACTACTGTACATTCTATTTTGTACCATATTTTTTGAATGATGACTTTATATGAATAACCATTTTTCTAGTAAAAAAATCAATAGAGGATTTCAAAGTGAATAAAATAGGGAAGTAAATGCAAAGTTAAACAGATATGGATAGGCCCCGGTCATTTTGCAGAATATAATCACATATTCCACATATTTTTTAATGACTTGAAAATTTCCTTGAGTATATTTTACTTAAAGATTGGTGAAATAATAGGTAGATTATTCTTTGTGGTTTATTGCTTCCTTTCTTCTATTTTTATTGTATAACTTTTAAATTATACATCTTGCTTTGAGTACCTGTACTTTGTATAGATGTACACATATATATAATATTACTCTGCTATCAAGGAAGGTACCACAATTACTCTTAATTAAATCAATCTTTACCTCAGAAAGAAGAAAAAAAAAGTTGTAAAGGAAATGGTAATGAATATGTAATAGCCAGAAAAAGGAGAAACCTGTTACAATAGAGAAGTGTGAGTGGCATCATACAATGTCAAAGGTTATTTTGCATGAAGTTTATCTTGAACTTAAAGGCAAGACCTCAAAAAGCCAGAATAAGAGCACATGATTTCCCCAAAATTCAAGGTAGATGAAAGAAAATAGATAAGTTTATGTCTTGGGCATTTAGAAGAACAAGAGTTAATTAAGAGCTAATGAAGAGGAAAATAAAGGTCAAAAACCTGATTACACTGCAAATTTGAATTCAGTACGTTATATTTTGTAAATTACTTAACTGTAGCATGGCAACCAAATATTTACTTCCAGCCTAATATATTTACTTTGTGTACCAAACTTCTGCTATCAGTGTGCATGTACAAGGGAGGAGAAAATGAAGGAGGGAAAGGAGAGAAGAGAGAGGTAGGGGAGAAAGCAAGATAAGAAAGAGAATTTTATATTTTCTGAAAAACTCCTAATTTGTTTGGTCATTGGTCCAGATTTTGGAGTGAAGGCCTGAAGGCATTAATAGTAATTGCGATTTCATGTCTTTTCCTTGGAAGGTTTCTAATTACTGGGAACAAATAAACAAACTGAATGCTCCAAAATGTATTCCTAGGAGCTCATGATTCTCTTTGTTATATGTACATGATTCAAAATTTTGGGGAAAATAAATTCCTACTTAGACAAAAAAAATTAATATTTACAGAAATAGTGCAAAATAAAATTATTTGGATTCCACATATATCTCTGAAGTGTTAACTTAAATTTACAGATTTATTCCCTCATAATAACTAGTCTGTAGATTTGTTTTCTCTAAATATGGCATTTTTTAACAGCTTAGCTTTGAATAATGCCTAGTTGCCCCAAAGTCTTCTAGCTCAGAAATCTATAATTGATGGCTTATTCTTCATTTTTCAATTTTACGTTCACTAAATTCTGTCACATCTTCCTTTGAAAATTAAGAACTCACACCTCACTCTCATTTCTAAATGATACTTTCATTTTCTATTTTTACATGTTTCTTCATAAGTGCTCTTTAATCTTTATTTAATGTTCTTACTTCCATTCAGTTATGTAAATATTTCCTCAGTATAATTCAGAGATTACTGTTTCTAAAATGAATTATTATTGCAGGAACTCACTGTTTGATCCACTCTCCTCAACAGTTTCTTGTTGAGGAGAATATGATTTGAAGTCAGTTCTCGATACTATCATTACAAATCAAGCCATTTAATGTTTTAAGAGCATCAGTTTTCTCAATAACTGGAGTGAATATCTGAAATCCCTTTCAGCATTACATACTATGGCACTATGATATTATTGTCTACAAAATAGGTTTAAACTCTGTCTGACTTCCAACTTTCTACTCAAATTCACCCACCTTGTATTTTCAATCCCATTTTTTCTGCAGCCTAACATATATTCACTGACATAGTTAAATTAATCTTCTTCTCTAACCAAACTCTATGTGTATCTACCCGATTTGACTTTGACAGTTATGACCTCTGTCAGAATGCTTCCATCTCATCTCCAAATCTCCCTATCCATCAAAGCCCAGAAAAAAGAAATCTACACTATTTTCTATTAGTAAAATATTACTTAATTAGGTGTTTCCACCTTTAAAGTAATATTTCTATTTTATATTATTGCAATATTAATTAATGAGGTAATGAAATATACATCATTTTCTCTCAATGAACATTTCCTCTTTTTTATACCCTATTGCTATATCTTACCTTTTCTGGGGATTCTGAGCTAAATTATATATATTTGAAATTACATATACATGATATGCTTTTTTCCCAAAGTAGTTTCTTTGTGAACTGAAATGGTACTTGACCTGACATCTTCTCTTCCTCATATGTTGAGAAAATATGTCCATGTTTCTGGCTTTCTAATGCTTTTACAAGATATGCATGTTAAATGACATTGGAAGCTCTTAAAGTATCTGTTAAGTTTTACTTTTTACTGGTTTTATTGATGGTTTGCATTAAAAATGTTTTATTGTATTATTTTAATATTCTTGGATCTGTCTTCCTTGTAGTTAAAATTGTTCCTATTAGTTAGCAATTTATTTTTTGTTTTGCTAATGTTTTATTAAGGATTAGACTGTATTACTATGCTGTTCTCCCATGGCACACCATGCACACCCATCACTATTCTTATTACTGTTTTGATTATCTGTCTTCCTTGCTTAAATGTAAGATTAACAAGACTACAACTAAGACATGGACATCTGAATGTTATTGCTGATAAGTGTAGAAGCACAATGGAGATGTTTTCTGAAATTGTTATTTTATATTTGACATTATATATTCTAAATATCCAAATAAGACTAGATACCAAGTACTTATCCTGCTTTGTCTCCTTACTTAATTATTGTGACTTGTGACTTTGTCATTGTACTGTCTTGTATACAGATATCTTAAAAATATTATATACCACTCAAGAAAGTAGTTTTACATTATTGTTGTTGTTTTGCTTTGTTTCAGTTTAGAAAAAAACTCTTTGGACCTGGTTTGATCAAGGAGAAAAGCAAGGGAATTCAATCAGGTGGGTCCAGTCTTTAGATATCTACTTCCTATTTCATGTGTGTTCTGGTAATAAAATGCTTGCAAGTAGTTAATAGAAAAAAACTAAATGCAATCAAGATAAAATGTAAACATCATAATAAAGTGAAAGATCTGCAATTCAATCATTTAGCTTAAAATACCTTTAATTATTAAGAAACTCTTAAACATTAGATTATATAAAATGAATTAATTGCTAAAAGGAATTATGGTTGTATGTCAATTCTGATCCTCTTAGTAACTATGTAGGCCAACATGTCATATGTAAATATGTGGTTGTGTGCATCTGAGTGTTTTTATTTGCAAACATGTCATTTTTTTCTCAAGCATTTTTAATAACTACAACATTAAATGAGGGTTGTACCATAACTTATTTAACGAGCTCCTGTGGAAAATAGTGGCTGTTTCTCAATTTTTAATATTATAAACAAGGATGCAATGAATAATTATGTGCACATATCTTTCTGTACCTTTAGTTTTTTTGCCTTACTAAAGTACTCGAGGTAAATTGATAGACCAAGGAAATTTTCAATTAAAATAAGACTAGATGATTAGGACTGTCTTACCTTGCCTAGTGATATAGTGGCATTTTGGTCTTCTGCTATCTTTCTTTATGGAGAGCTATTATAATAAAAATTATGTGGCCAGGAGCAGTGGCTCATGCCTGTAATCCCAGCACCTTGGGAGGCTGAGGTGGGCAGATCACTTGAGGTTAGGAGTTAGAAACCAGCCTTGTCAACATGGTGAAATCCTTTCTCTACTAAAAATATCAAAATTAGTGGGGCGTGGTGGTACACACCTGTAATCTCAGCTACTCAGGAGGCTGAGGCACAAGAATCGCCTGAATCTGGGAGGTGGAAGTTGCAGTGAGTTGAGATGGTGCCACTGCACCCCAGGGTAGGTGACAGAGCAAAACTCCATCTCAAAAAAAAAATAAAAAGATATATAAAAATTCCTTACTGAATTTTTTTAGACCTTTTAAGAAGACATACTATTTCTACATCTCAATGAGCAATACTTGATAAGGTATTTGTGACTTTTATGTATACATATGTGTATAAATGTGTGTGTGGCGAATCTGTTTTTATGCAATGATAGTCATCACAGCTTAATTTCCTGAATCATTATACAAATGCAGAAATGGTGAAACATATTAATAACTTGCCTAAGATCATGATAATTAAATAACTCAGTTTCTGTTACTAAGCTCTCACATTTAAAAGTTATATAGAGAGGGAATTAACTATTAACATAAACAGGACTTTTAATCAGACTTCCACAAAGGAAAATGAATTATGGAAAGTACTGAATTATGGAAAGACATAATCTATTCCTTTTCTGAAAAAGCAATCTGTTATTCTTAGAAAACCTGTAAAGGATGGCAGACAGACATAGCAGGTAAAAAATGTAGTAAAAGGAAAATTTCCTGGCATGGAAAATTAAGTTTTGTTTCAAATAAAATGATTAATATCATGGATCGTAATTTCAGATCTGGTCTTTGTTCCAATGACTATTAACCATGAGTCATCACTTATCCTTGTAGAATACATATATAATTTAGGATATATGTGTATATATACATAGACACATACACACATTTATTATGGTAAGACAATGTATTCCTTTGTGTGTATCACACATATATATACACAAAAGAATAGAATATCTACATATATATACACAAAGGAATGTATATCTGTATATTTAACAAAATATATGTATACAAAAATATATATGTAAACATATATGTGTGTATATGTACAAAAATATATATACATATATACATATATATATATATTCTCTACATGTATACATATATGTATATACATATATCCTGAATTAGATATAATACATATATATATATCCTAAATTTGGACAAAAGCCCTGAAATGTGTTGAGCTTAGTTACTTTAAATGCAGCTTTATTTAACTTCATTTCAACACAATGATGACAATATCAAAGCTCTTATAATGATGTAAAAACAAATATCTGTGATTGTGTGTCTAGTAAATGTTAGACCAACATTCAAAACCAGTTATATAGATATCCACAAGTTAGAAAGAATATGAGATATTCTATAAGAACTTGAAAATATGCAAATAAAGCCTGTCCTCTATAGGTGAATTTGATCAACTATAGACATATCTGGAATTATTGTGTAGAAATACCTTGCTTTTATAAGAGGTAGTTATTAACTGAAAAAAGAATGCATAATTAATGAGCATAGAAAAAAAGACAAAGATCTCCATAAATCCTTTATAATGAATCCTAGATATCATGTCAACTTCCTCATGTTCTGAATTAAGTAACACTTGATATCTATCTACCCATATATTATCTTATTACAATGTACCACACAATGTCATCATTATTAATTATTTTTCCAAATTCATTTACACCAGGAAAGTCACTCCATGGGAATGTAAGCATTCCTTTAATTGAAAAGACCTAGTATTCTTTTATTATGAATGACAGTTAATTGCAATCAGTTAATTTAATTATAATAAATGTATCCCCAAATTCTCATTGGCCCTTGGTGTTGCGATATGATATAGCATTTTGAAAAGCAAGATAATCATGCTAAGGTGAAGTGTCTTTGAAGCCAGCTGGCACACCTTCTTTTGTCAGAAGTGCTTCTTATCATATATCATGTCATTTACTGTTTCAAAATTTTGAACATAGAATGGACAATAATTAGAGTTACCAATACCCTAAGAGAAAAATTATATTGGTAAGATATTTTGTGATGTTTTTAGAAGACATATAACAACTGTGAAAATATATTTTCTTTAAATAATATATCAATTTGTACCAAGGCGAACATCCATTAACATGGTAAAAGCTTTTTACTTATTTATTTATCTATTTATTGTAGTTTAATTCAAAGCCATACTTTAACTACTGCAACTCTCCATTGCCCTTGTTCAGCCCAATTGTCTAACAAATCACTGTGGTTAAATAAAGTATATGACAAAATCCAGACAATCTTAAACCTTCATTAAATTGCAGACTGACATTTGATATAAAAAGAAATACATTTATACAAATTGTAGTTATTTATTTCTTATAATAACTCAGTTTGGAAGAGATCCAGCACAATATGAGAGAATAAATAAATTTGAATCTCTCTGTATAACAGGAAAAGAGAGGTACCTAGTGAGTGTATAACTGAATGGAATTGCTTCTGATTTTTTTTCTCTGTTTATATGACAAAGCCTATCTTTAACATCTGTATCCAAGACTCATTTAACAAGTGTTACTGGCTGGAAGGTTGATGAGAATCCTCCAGCCTTTAACCTGAAAATGAAAGAATGGAAATCTAAGATCAAAGGCATGAGTTTTACATTCCCAACTATGTACTTTGGGTTCAGTAAATAAAAAGAGTTCTTTCTTGCCTTTGGAGAAACTAGATTGTCTATCTAAACATAAGGTAGAGGAAGTTCTTTCCTTTTGTTTCATTTGTTTACATGCACTAAGTTGGTTCTCCAAATTATTTGATTCTGGGGGCATTGAATTCTAAAAATAAAAATATTATCTGGGTAAATAGTTGGCAAGCAAGATGATAAAAATGCCATTTATTCTTAGGTTTAAACTTTTTGGGACGCTATACTTAGTGTCCTTGGTGAGGGGCACTAAGCATATTTTCAGGTAGATATATGTATTTTAACCGCTGCCATTTTCCAACCTTCCTCTTTCCAAACAACTAGGAAAGCTTTGCTCAGTCCATCATCCATGTATTTGTTTAAGAAAGGCTCACTCTTTGGGCACCTGTCATTTAAGTGAGAAGTGAGAAATCTCTATGGGAGATTTATAAGTAAATAAGACATAACCTCTGATTTTAAGGTTCTTAATACAGAAGTATAAAGCAAAGTAAATACATGGCAGTGTTAAGTAATGAAAACAGGCCAAAAGTACTGAAGTAGAAACCATTGTTTATGGCTCAAAGGAAAGGAAAGAATTCTCATAGGCAAGACATCCCTGAGTAGGATTTCAGTTCCAAGAGAAAGGCAATAAGGAAGAATTACTTCCCAGAATAAGAAAACAGCATAAGAAAAAATGTTGAATTGTTTTCTCCATCTTTTAGAAACCTTTTTTGAGTCAAGGATTGATCATGATCTACTTTATTTGATACTTCATATATACATTGACTCACTTCTTCCATCATCTCTGGATGTTAGCTGTATTTCCATTTTCTAGGAAAATGTGAAAGCCCCATTTTCTTTACGTACATTATCAATATTCAATTGATGTAAATTAATGTAAGACTAGTGATCAAAACAAGACCTTCAAAATACATCTTCCAAGAATCACTTTGCCTCCTGAAACAGAACTTTCAAGAGGGTACTATGAGAGTTATTTGCTCATCTTCTGAGGAGATAAGGTCACAAAGATATTAAAAGTGGAATAGGTCACTATAATAGAGGTTACATGGATGAGAAAATCTACTAAGAAAATACAAGTGTATTATCCAGAGAAAAAATAACTTTGGTCATGTGCTGAAATCTTTGTGGGTCAATGTTAGAGTGCCTTGGAGATTACTGGATAATGAGAAAAATGATATGTAGTAAAAAATAAGGTTATAATCCTGGATTTTTAACAAGTAAAAGGAAGAAGGGTAGTAGAGGAAGGTTGCTTTAGCGTTTGCTTTGAAATAGAAAACAAAATACCAAACTCTTCTCCAAGGAGAGCCGAAGAATAAAGGACTGAAAGGGGTTGATATGTTTTGACTATATCCCCACCCAAATCTCATCTTGCATTAGCATGTGTTGTGGGAGGGAAACAGTGGGATGTAATTGAATCACAGGCAGATCTTTCTTGTGCTGTTCTCATGATAATGAGTAAGTCTCATGAGATCTTATGATTATTATAAGGGGGAATTTTTCTGCACAAGCTTTCTTTGCCTGTAGCCATTCATGTAATATGTGATTTGCTCCTCCTTGCCTTCCACCATGATTGTGAGGCTTCCCCAGACACTTGGAACTGTTAAGTCCCATCAAACCTCTTTCTTTTGTAAACTGCCCAGTCTTGGGTTTGTCTTTATCAGCAGCATGAAAATGGACTAATACAGGGTTAGTGGTATAAAAATATATACATTTTTCAGGTGAGACACTATAAAATTATATACTTCTACCATATTTTCTCTATACATCAAAAGCCCATTTCAAAAAGCAATTAAAATTGTGTGTTTTAAGATATTTTAATAAAGGAGACTTCTAGGAGGGAAAGGCAAATTAGTGTAAAACACATCAGGATAGTTGAATTGGAATCTTGATTACCATCGTTTTTATCATTATAAATACTATAATTAATCCTTGCATTATGTGTAGATGTTTTCACATTTATGCATCTATTCCCTTTGACACATTAGTGATGATTATTGTGGGCAATATATGAACATAAAATAAATCAGATTTTTGCTTATGTGAAACATTTTCAAAGGTAATTTATTTAAACTTCAATTTTTTATGAATCTACTATATTTAGTAGAAAAAGAGTTAATATTGCATATTGTTCAAGTCCACAATATAATGATCATATAATCAAATCTATTCTAATATCTTTCAAGATGGATCCTAACTTGTTTTTAGGGATGATTTAAATATGGATATAATGCAATTTTGTATATATTTATAAAGTGGTCAGCATGTTCTGTATGTAAGCATACATAAGTAAATAGTACTTAAATATTAAAAATTATTAGACTTTCCATAGGGAGTACATTTACAAAATATATAGCTTCAATAATAAATTGCTTAAAATTAAATTGATGAAACAGATGAATAGGCATAATATCAATAACCAAATAAATCAAAAGAACAAAACAACAAACATAACCTGGCCCTCTGAACACAATGCTCTTTTGAACAAGTAATCTGTTCTTTAACATGCCTTATGCCTTGTGTTTGGCCACATTTTTATTGAAAAGTATTAGCCGTACCTACTTACTGTTACTTAATAACAAACATAAACCACTAAAGTTTTTAGTTCAAAGTTGTACCATTATTGTGATAGTAATGAAAGTAATTTAACTTTTATACCTAAACATTATTTTTATTGACAAGAGATGAGCTATTGCCTAAAATATAAATGATGTTGCCATTTTTACAATAAAATCTTCTAAATAAGATAATACTTTCAATTTAAGACTGAATTTTAACAACTTATTTCAGGTTTACGTGTGAAGTAGAAAAACTCTTATTGTATAATATATCATCACTGCAGAAAGAAGAGCTTTTATAAACACAACAGACAAATTAACACTACAACAGTAAATATAGCAAGACTTATTGCTTACTGTTGCCATATTTACCAGATTTTTAGAGGCAAAGCAGGAAGCCTAATTTGGATATGTAAGATTTAAATCACAATATGATATAAACAACCAACAATATAAATAATATTAATGGAAACTAGACAATGTAGTTGAATGGAATCAATGTAATCCAAAACTTTTGGATCAGATTTAAAACAGTGGACAGTTTAGAATTCTAAATAAAGATGTAGAATGCTGGGGAGGGGATTTCACTTTATTCATGAGACAGAAAATAAGTCAGAGTGCTATTGGATTTATTGATTGTAGTTAATAAAATCTAGGGCATAAAAAAGAAAACAAAACACTTGGTAAGAAAAATACCATACATTTAAGGAATCAGGATAAGTGTGTTCTAATTCTGCAAGTAGTGACTTTGAGGAAAGATGTTTTTCATATTCTTATTCATTTTCTTCATCTGTTTATTAGCAAGAGAACTCCCACCCTAAATATATGATTTTCTGAAAATTTTGAAGTTTAAGTTAGATAATACATGTGAAAGTGCCTTGTAAACCACAATGTGGTATACACACATTTTACTATTATTAAGAAACACTTGCTACTGTGTTATTTGTAGACCACATAACAGAATTCTCTGTTTAAATATGACTCACCAACTATGTTTAATGGTACTATTATGCTAAAACATGATAGCTAATTACATAAATTCATTCAACCATGAAATTACTTTGTTAATATACAACAGCACAAATTTGTTATATGTGTTCTTGCAAATGAATACATCTGTGTAAATAGTGACCTTCATTGAATACTTTTTTTTTATTCTTTGTCTAATAAAATAATATTTGCAGATATAACTCTCTTTACAACTTGTAAACAGAGTAAGATTCCACTAATTTCACACCTGTGGTCAAGGAGAGTAATGATAAAATATAACATTATTAATGGAGAGCATAAAAAAGAAATGTAGATGTTGTTTCTGTTGATTGAATAGCTATTTTTCTTTTACTTAAGTTTCTAGTATCAAACTATTAATGTGGTGCTTTTATTCTCCGTATTCTCTTGGATCTGCCTTTGAATTATTACTTTAATTGCCTCACTGCCTCGGTGGAATGCTTTTATGTGCTAGAAACCTTTTTAAAATTACAGATAATGTTTAGGTACATTGTGTAGAATGTAGTCTATCCAATATTAATCAATTTGGAGAATTCTCATTTAAATTTAAGAACACCAGCTATAATGAAATCCTTTAATTTTACTGTTTACCCTCTGTACTTTCCTTACCAATGGAAACTACAATATTTGAAGAATTTTTTTTTCAGTTAAAATGTTTACTCTCCTATAGCAGTTACTGGAAATTATGAGATAGCAAGGGAGCATACTAAGAAGAGTTTTCTTGTGTTAAAATCTGGGCAACCCATCTGTCAGAGCTAGAGTAATTTCTCTGTCTTTCATAGATAGGAATTTTTTTCTGTCTACCATGATGAGCAATTCTGAGAAAAGATGAATATTGTTTTACTTCCTCTCCAACTGGTAATGAGTTTACAAGAAAAATGGACATAATTCATTGACTGTTTGTAAGCAACATGTATGGAATCACTATGCTGTCTGCAATGATCCTAAATAAGAAATGAAGTAAATTTGAGTAAAAGGCTAATGTTAAAATGGAAGTTCTGGTTGTGGGAATCCATTAAACATGGATAGGATTTGGTAAATGCTGTAAAAAGGCTTCAGCCTTTCCCTACTGGAAAAGGAAGTAAGTGGGGGTGATTGTAAAGGGGAGAATCAATGTCTGATTGTTAAGCAAAAATAATAAGTTTACATTTAATTTGTTGCATAGTGTCAGTATTGAGACTTAGAGAAAAGGGTATAGAATTCAGAGTACTTTAATTGGTCGTTGCATGGTTGCTGGCAAGAGAGACAGAAATGAAAGTTGTTTTAAAGGTAATGGGCTTTCCTCTCATGTGAAAGCTGGATATTTGTCATCATTATGATAATCATAGAAAATGTAATAGTTGGCTCCAAGGTCATCTCAAGCACCATTTAAAGCACCTCCATGTTTTATCTAATTAAGTATTGACATCAACACCATTAAAGAAATACTAAGTATTACCTATTTTTGCAGAGGAAAAATAATTAGAAAGGCTGTATCAATTGCCCAAGGACACAAAGTTAGTGGTCTGTCCTCCCAAGCACCCAGTTCTCAATGAATTGGAAGAGGAAGTCTAGCAGATTGATGATGACCCCATCTATTAGTAGCAGTATTCAAATAATTTAAAATGCTGATATCTATGAACATTTGGGGATAAAAGGGGAGTGAAATAACATAATTGTATTAAAACTAAATAAAATATTAGTTTATTAATTAAATAATTAATAAAATAATTATTCCAATATCTGTTATCCTGTATAGACAGACTAATTGAAATCTTGGAAGTAGATCTGAATATACTAATGTAAAAATAATTACCATATAATTAAGGTGATATTTTTCATATAGAAAAGAAACAATATTCTTAGGGCAAGTGGTGTTTTAGAAAAACAATATTAAAATGTTAATTTTTGTTCTTGCAATATGCACCAAACAATAAACTCAAGGATTCCCAATATTATGTTTTACTAATAAAATATTCTGACAACTAGAGCAACATATAAATGATTATTAATTAAAAATAAAAAGGCAAGGGATTTATAAGCATAAAAGTTGTGCAAGAAATCATTAAAACAATTAAAACTGACATAAACAAAGAAAACAGTAAACATTCAAATAAAATGAAAAAAAAAAAGACAAAATAAAACATCTCCAGGGCATTAGAAAAATAAGGGTCAATATCATAACAATGAAAGTATTTTTATAATATTAAGAATAAAATGTGAAAATAAGAAAATAATATTACATTAATAACAACCAACAAAAATATAAACAACTTTTCAAAGAAATTTAAACTAACTGAAACATATTTGAACTTTGTAATATTTGAACACATGTTAAATATGAGATAATTTAAAAAAATTAATTTTACAACACAGGAAACAATGATACTCTAGGCAAATATATAAACAAACATGCTGGCCATGCGTGGTGGCTCACACCTGTAATTCCAGTACTTTGGGAGGTCAAGGCAGGCGGATTACCTGAAATCAGGAGTTTGAGACGACCCTGGCCAATATGATGAAACCCTGTTTCCACTATAAATAAAAAAAAAAAATTAGGCATGGTGGCACATGTCTATAGTTTCAGCTACTCAGGAGGCTGAGGCAGAAGAATCACCTGAACCCAGGAGAGGGAGGTTGCAGTGAGCTGAGATTGTGCCATTGCACTCCAGCCTGGGTGACAACAGCAAAAGTCTGGTGAAGGAAAGAAAGAAAAGAAAGAAAGAGGGATGGAGGGAGGGAGGGAAAGAAGGAAGGAAGGAGAAAGAAAAAAGAAAAAGAAAGGGAGAAAAAGAGGAAAGAAAGAAAGGGAAGGAAGGAGAGAAGAAGAGAGAGAAAGAGGAATGGAAAGGAAAGAGAAGGGAAAGGAAGGAAGGAAGGAAAGGAAGGAAGAATAAAAAGAAAGGAAGAAGGGAGGGAGAGAAGGGTGACGGATTGAGGGAGGGAGGGAGGGAAGGAGGAAGGAAGGAAGGGAGCACAAAAACAAGAATCATCTTTGCATATAGCAAGATACCATTTTCTTAACACACATACCTTGAGAAAAATGAATAAATACATAAGGATATTAACACATATATTTCTAAATGATGAAATTGTATGTATTTTTATGAGCAGAGTTTCTTCACATAATTTTGTGGCTTAATTTAAAGTAATAGCTTACGAAGACAAAAATAAACATGCAACACAATCAGGATTTACACCTGACCTGTCTCACTTATGTTTTTTAATATGTATTTTGAACAACAGTGTCATATGAATTACAGGAGGTGGATGTAAACATTTAGATATGACAAGTTCATTAACTACTCAATGAAAAGATGCACTTGCTTGTTTTGTGATGGCGGTAGTTTTCATAGCGGTAGTAATAGTAGTAATAACAAGATCAGGCCGGGCGTTGGTGGCTCACGCCTGTAATCCTAGCACTTCAGGAGGCTGAGGTGGGCAGATCACCTGGGGTAAGGAGTTCGAGACCAGGCTGACCACCAACACGGTGAAACCCTGTCTCTACTACAAACACAAAAATCAGCTGGGTGTGGTGGCAGGTGCCTGTAATCCCAGCTACTTAGGAGGCTGAGGCAGGAGAAGCACTTGAACCCGGGAGGCGGAGGTTGCAGACAGCCAAGATCACACCACTGCATTCTAGCCTGGGTGACTGAGTGAAACTCTGTCTCAAAAAACAAATAAATAAAAAATAGCAAGATCAATAGAAGTGGTAGGAGAACAATAGATGCAAATAGAAAGTAATAGTAGTAGTAAAAGTAATAGCCATAATAGTATATAAATGTACTTTCCAGTAGTTGACAGTAGAAAGTCAAAAATTAGAAAAGTAGTAGATTGTTTAGTATGTTGGAAATGTGATACACTGCAAAACAAATAAGGGGCCATATAATAATTGTGTGGCTTCTAACAACCTGACCAAATGATATTGATCTGTTTCCTCCCTTAGAAGATAGAATGCATACTGTTATACTTCTCCTATAGTTTAATATTGCATGTAAGAATATTATAGTGTATGACAAGCATCAGAGCAGTACTTGGTATAAGAGAACAGGTTTTCTTTCTTCTGCTCCCTTAAAATATTGGACAACTAATTTTGTTCTTTATAAAATAATATTTTTCATTTAAAAAATTCTCATATAATTTTTTTCAATCACTGTGAAATGATCTAACTATAGATTTTGATGCTCTTTAAGCCTAAGTGGTGTCAAACCCTGTACTCTTTCTGCATTATGATTTCAATTTGAGGACATGTCTTTCTTCTAGTTCAGCTGTAATATCCTCCATAGAAGAGGCATACAGTAATGTATTTCAGACTTCTAGAATCTGACATAGTACCTGGAAAAAGAAGTAAGTGGCAAGAACTACCTGAATAGAAAGAAAATGGTTTTTTTGTTTGTTTTAATTGAGCTTAAGAAGAAGAAACAAGCGAATTATTATTAATCCAAAAATGAAGATGCATAGTGTGTTTTAAAACTAGACTACTTAATTCAGCTCTTGACTCTCATATTGAATTTATGGAATATAAAATGTATACATTTAATAAACTGTCTCAAGACTCGAGTCGCCTTCTCATTACTTTTAAGCTCCAGCCACTGATGGATGGATGGATGGATGGATGGATGGATGGATGGATGGATGGATGGGTAGATGGATGGATGGATGGATGGATGGATGGATGGGTAGATGGATGGATGGATGGATGGATGGGTGGAAGGATGGATGGATGGATGGATGGAAGAAAGGAAGGGAGGGAGGGAGGAAGGGTGGGAGGGAGGGAGGACTTTCATCTCTCTTCTGCACTGGAAATATTCTGTTTCTGCTGTTGTAATAATTGTGGGAATGTACCAAGTGATTTTGAGACATGCACAAACCTGGTATTTTTGAGAGTAAGACTTAACTAACAGTATATGAATGTTGGTGAGTGAAATATCCTCCTCGTTTTTGTCTGAGATTAAGACTTCAGGTTAATTTTCCAGTAGTCTTAAGAGTGTCCTGAGTAGAATCATGCCCCATTTTCCTACAATGATAATCCATTTAATAACACAACTTGATTTTGCTTTCCTCCCTTTAACTTACTCTTTTAGTGTCCATTAATTTTTATTCTTAGGGATCAGATGATAAATCTCACCTCTTTAGGAAAGTCCAGGTTAAGAGACTGTGGGTAAAGACCATAGAAAGCAAATCATCAGGATGGGACTCAGGATCTGAACCTTTCACTGGTAACATTGATAACAACTCTGTGGCTGGAAAGTGGGAAGGTGACAACCCCTGACCTCAGGAAGCGTAAAAATGTCTCTATATAGTTGTAGTATTAATAATTATTTGTCATGAATTGGAATTCTTCATAGATGAACTCTGAAACTCTGGCTTCTGTAATAGTGGTGGCATTGAGATATTGAGCAATGGTATTTTTGTAGCTTCACTGAGGCATAATTTATATACAAAAATGTGCATATTTAATGTTTACATTTAATGAGTATGTATTTATACATATACTCATGATTCAACTACCAAAATCAATATACTAAACATCTATTACCTCTAAAACTATTATTTCCTCTTTTATACCTCCATATCCCTTACCTGAGGTAATATAAGTTTTCATGCAATCTATCCTAAAATATTGTATTTTATTTTATTTTTTTGAGATGCAATCTTGCTCTGTCACCTAGGCTGGAGTGCAGTGGCATGATCTCCACTCACTGCAACATCCATCTCCTGGGTTCAAGCAATTCTCCTGCCTCAGCCTCCTAAATGACTGGGATTACAGGTACCCACCACCATGCCCAGCTAATTTTTGTATTTTTAGTAAAGATGAGTTTCACCATGTTGGCCAGGCCGGTCTTAAACTGCTGACCTCTAGTGACCCACTCGCCTCCGCCTCTGAACGTGCTGGGATTACAGGCATGAGCCACTGTGCCTGTCCTATCCTCCTAATATATTTTAAAGCAGTCAGTGTTCTTTTTAAGGACTGTGGAGTTAGCTGGATTTTATTAGTAATCTTTGAAGCCTTGAAAAAAAGAAAATAAGCTTACATTAATCAACTATTAACTCAAGCTCTCCAGGGCAGTGCATAAAGAGCACCTTTACTTCTGTAACTGCAGGGTACAGCTTCAGAAGAGAATGAGAGCTTGGTCTCCACAGGTCTTCTTCGCCAAGTTCAGCACTCTGGTAGAGAAAGAATGGGATTTTATGACCTAGGGTGTAGCCATTTTGGCAGAAAAGCCTCAAAAATCTCGAAAACCCAGAATCTCTCTGACTTTACAGGATAGAAAGCAGCAGACTTTCTTCCTTTTTATCATGGTGAAATCAGCCTCCCCTGGCCTAGAGAATCTACAAGAACCTCATCTAAGTTAGGGAGCTCACAAACAGAGTTGTTTTCCAAAAGATAAGGCACCATCTCTATCCCTGTCCCTGCAGATCAATGACTAGAATTGCTTTTCAACATAATTTGAAAGCCAGGAGTAGTACATTCCTTGCTATTTTAAGAAACAGTACATTCCTTGCTATTGTAAGAAACAGTTCACTCATTTAAATTGTTGCTTAAATATAAGTTATGGGTCTCATACTGGCAGGAATGAAGAAACACATCTGGAGGATCTTGACATTATTGAAATAGAGATAGTAGAATAGAAGACTGGATAAGGGAGAACTTAAGGACACAGGAGTTATGTCAACTAATATTTAGTGTATAATTGTTAGTGTAAAATGTTTATATTTTGGTTCATCACAGCTACTTATTAAATATTAACAGCAAATTAGAAATAAATAAATTGGAGTTGGTTTATAATTAAAGTGAGAAGTTTATAATCCAATTTATTTCAACTTTTAGGTTCAGAAGTTGCGTGTGCAGGTTTGTTACATGAGTATGTTGTGTGACACTGAGATTTGGGGTATGAATGATCCCATCACTCAGGTAGTGAGTATATACCCAATAGGCAGTTTTTCAACCCTCAACCCTTCCCCTCTTCTTCCCCCTACCCCTGTAGCCCCCAGTGCTTACTGTTCCCATCTTTATGTCCATGAGTAAAAATGTTTTGCGCCCACTTACAAAACAAAGTGTGTGCAAATTGTCTGAGTTTAAAGAAAAACTTCTTGAAGATTTGAAGCAATATGCTTTCCTCTTTTCCGACCCTGGGAGGATTTACACCAACATGAGAAAAACAACTAAAACTGAAATAATTTTACTTGAGCTGCAGGATGTTGTAGGCATTGCCAAAATGATCATTTCCATTTCTAACATATGTTGTATTTGTCTTTATGAGTTTGGCTCAGAGAAGAGATAATGAATGAGACAGAAAGATAAAGATTAACATTTTAGTTCGAAAATCTGAATGTCAATTTGGAAAAGTATCATTCTCCCACTATAAAATATTGATTCAGAGAAAAATATTTGAATTCCTGTTTTCTTCTTAGAGCTTCATTTCTCTTGGGATATTTCTGAAGTTCTTTATCATAACACTTTAGCAACTATTTTTTAAAACAGAGTTTTCTTATTCAGATTGTTACACTGTTTCATGCTTATAATGATAGCACAATTGTTTGGATTGAATCTATTTTACCAGCGCTTATATCCTCTGCCATTTTGTCAGATTTCAAAGTGCCTCTCAATTGTTGCTGTAATCTTTACATCCTATGGAAGATTTTTATCACATTTCCAATACTGACCTCTAAAAGGTAGATCAGTATAATTCTTTAACACTCACAAATTAGTAATCATCTGTAGAATGCTTAGAATCAATTGTTAATTTTCAAGATCTTTTGACCATCACTGTCTATCTCTGACCTGTATAGCTAAAGGGGATAAAAGCCTGTAACATGTGAGGTTGATTTATATGATTTTCTGATTCAATGAATATTATGCTCAACCGAACAATGAGAATGCTTTCAGCATCGCTGAAACCTTAAAACAGTTGGTTTTCCCATCTCAGGTGTGCCAGGAGGCAGTCTATGTGTGTTTACAACAATACTAAGCAACAGTTGTCCTTCTCCAAGCCTATGAAGTACTATCTTCTCCCCATAAGTTTTTTAATAGTTTCCAGGTTGAAGACACTATGCTATATGCAGTCTGCATCAAGCAAAGCCAATATAATATGTCATCTTTTGAGGAAATTCCATCCAAATTAAAAGCTCATTGTGACACACCTTTTTTAACATTTGATATTTAGAAAAATATTAACATCTATGATTCTTGTTTTTCTTTATTTAAAATGAGATAACCAAAGTCATTCTAGTATTAAGTGAGATAATGTATTTAAAGGAATTAGTGCAGAGCTTTACACCCCACAGTATTCAATAAACATTGGCAGTCATCACTGTTATACTGAACGAAAGCTCTTTGCGTCCGGATATTTTGCTCTATCTAGAATGTAGAATTCCCAATAAAAAATAGTTTCCATTTTAAAAATGAGAAAACAAGTAGATAAATTAAAAGTCCTTTGTTTTTAAAGTCAAAAAGTGCTGGTGATTCAAAAAACTCTAAAGATTATATTCCAGAGAAGTACCAGAAGTTTCTAGAAAAACAGCAATCGGTGACCTCTTTCTTCTCTCAGGCGTATGTTAAACCTTTGCCATGGGTGGGTAGAGGATCAAGCCTGCCAAACTTAAAGGGACTATTATGGGATAAAGAGAAACCAGCAGAATGGATAGCAACCATTTGAGCTGATGTGATAGATTATAGGATGTAGGATTTCCAACATACAGCTAATTTTTCCTGCCTGCCAGTTCTTTCTTACAGGACATTTTCTGAAAGCATTTTTATCTATATTAATCTATATTAATTAGTTGAAGCCTGGAGGATGGATTTCAAAACAGAAACAAGTATTTGAAGTCCTGCTGTACATATATCACAATATCCTGCTAGACATAGGGAACCACATGTTATCCTTAAGAATATGAAGCTAAAGGAAACTGAAACTAACTCAGCAGCAGAAACAAACAGGCAAAACAACTCAGCTCAGCCCTGAAAGGATTGAAGTTTTTTCCCCTGAGTGTAAATATATATTGAAGGAGAAAAATATAAGAATATTTGGTTAAATTACAATGTGTTTTACACACGATATTTGATATACAATAAAATATTTACATAAGGGGCAAAAAAGCATAAAATTAGTATTCATATTGAACAGTTAAATAAAGAATTGGAACAGAACAACAAACGACCCCAGTGTTGGAAAAAGCCCTTTAAGAAAATGATTACAAATAAAATAGGAAAATTAGAGAGAAAGGTGGATAAAATCAATTAAAGTATTGGCCATTTTAAGATTGAGAATAGGAGATTATTATTTTAACAGAAATTTTAAAATTTTATAAAAGAACCAAATGTATTTTCTTCAACTAAGAATTTTTAAAAATCTGAAATACAGTTGATTGGACAGGGTAACAGCAGACTTGTCACAGCAGAAAAAATATCTTAGGAAATTTAAGATATATTAATAAAACTATACAAAATATAGAGTAAGCATAGATTAATTTATAAATAAGAGAAAAAATTAAAACAGAATATCAGTGTTTGGAGGTAATGTCAAATATTTTCCATGCTAGGAGACTGAGAATAACCAAGAAAAATAATTAAGAAGCAGAAATTTTTGAAGATATAATATGAAAGAATCTCCTAAATTTGTAAAATCCTTTACATGAATTCCAATAAGCTCATTAAACCCCAAGCATGATTAATACAACACACATACACATTACACCAACCCAAAGCATATCATAGTTAAAGGCTTCACAAAAACACTTTTTAACAAGTCAATATTATCATCATGGATAATGAAATCCAGATGACCATGAGGTAATAAAATTTCATCCTTAAAGGGCCAAAAGGAATATCTAATCAATAATTTTTAATCTAGTGCAGTATTATTAAAAAATGAAAGTAAAATAAATGGATAACTGGAAATATGAAAGCTGAAAAAAATTTGTCTCCGGCAGACCCACAATTGAAAAAACAAAATATACTCTTGAGGTTAAGGAAAAATGTTTTCAGAAAGAAGCACAAATATGCAGGAAAGTATGTGAATAATAGATTAATATAGATAAAAATAAAAGCCTAAAATAAAACATTAAATGACCTGCTTTAATGTAATAATAACAGCATAATTTTGGATATATAACTGTAAAATAAAATATGGTGTTTATGAACAATAACATAAGATTGTTATTCTTATTCACAGATTATTAAAATATTAATTCAAACCAAGCTCATGTTAGCAATATATATTTTAAAGTGCTAAGTAAACATTAAAATAGGGAAGTTAAAAGGGAATCGTGCTGACAGAATTTAAAAAATACTTGATTTCCTCAAAAGAAGATACAAATTTAAAAATAAATAACAGAAGGAAATAGCAATAGCAAGCTTGTATATTTTAAAATAACCTCATCAGTAACTACATTAAATGTAAATGGTCTAAGCATTCCAGTTACAATAGAAAAATTGGCAGATTTTATGAAAAGAGGCTTAAATATAGGCTGTTTACAAGTGAACCACTTTAAGTATAAGCATAGATATCCAGAAAAAGTTAAGCAAACTATGTGCAAATAAAGTAGAAAGATAAATATAATAACTAAAATGGCAGTAATCAGTAAAATAGAAAATGGATTAACATGAAGGAACATTGAAACAAGCCATATTTTGTTTCACTAAATAGATAAAAGCAAGAATGATAAAAAAAAAAGAGAAAAAATAAAAATTGCTAACAAGACTATTGGAATAGGGGATTATTATGAATTATAACATTTTAAGCAAGAAGAGGATATTATGAGAAACTTAATGTCTATGCTGTAACTTAAAATAGGCAAATTCATTGAGAAAAATAAAAAACTGACACAGGAACAAATGGAAAACCTGCACAATTCCATATAAATTAAAGAAATTGGATCTGTCATTTCAAACTTTCTCTTCAAAAAATCTTTAGACACAGACAACTTTCCTATTATATATTTATAAAATACATAATAGTGAATCTATGAAAAATTTTTCAGCTATTTGAGGTATAGATATTGTTTTTCTACTTTCTACCTAAGATAGAACCCTAATAATGAAACCTGGTAAATATTACTTGAGAATAAACTCCCTAACCAGTATCTCTCGTGAACTTAAAAAGAATTAAATTTAAAGAATTGCTGTTTTCATGTAGTAATGTATAAGAATGATAATATATAATAACTAAGTGTTTTACCCCCGGGACTGAATGATTGTTTTTGAGTTTAAAAATTAATAAATCAATATAAAGTAAATAATGTCTATTAAATTTTTAACATAATAAAGGATAAATATTTTTAATCTAGTCGAAGACTAAGATAAGGAAGTCATTATTTCAACTCCTTTTCAACTTTTAACTTTAGGTTTTATTCAGGTCAATGAGTGAACAAATAAAATACATGAAAATTTAAAATCAAAATTGAAATCTGGGTTTATTTGAGATGAGATGCTAATGAAAACAGAAAACATGAAGGAATCTATAAGTTATTATACAAAGTAAGTGAATTGGGCAAAGTCTCCAGATAAAAGATCAATATACAAAAATGAATTCTGTTTCCATATAGTAGGGAAAAAATTAGAAAAATAAAATAAAAAATATAGCAGCACTATTTACAATAGCATTAAAACATAATTGCTTAGTTATTCATTTATGTAAACTTCTACATTGAAAAATTCAAAATATCAGTGAGATATTAAAGAGAATCTAAATACTAGAGATTTTAATGAGTTAATGGAAAGCCTCGATATTGTTAAAATCTGAATTCTTCTCATATTAATCACCAGATTTAATATCCCAATAAAAATTCCAGCATGCTTTTGATAGCAGTTATAAAAAATTGTATACCCTAATTTGTCATTTGCAACATGTTTTCATAAATTTGTGAGCTCATCATACTACCTCTATCCTTTTCTGTGGTTACCTTTACTAGTATTCTAGTAATAATTTTCTCATGTTCCTTCAAACTGACTTTTATTCCTGGTTTACCTCCATATTATAATTCACCTGTGTATCAGTTTAAAATAGCGTTTCATCTTCCTAGAAAATTTGTTTCTCAATTTTTATATTGTTATTACTTCTATGAGGGTGTCTTTTAAATGTTCATTGAAAATCAGTATTATTTTAAAACTTGCATGGATTTCAAATATTTTGCACAAAAATAAAACATCTTGTTATAGTGTGTCTGAACATGATCTAGATTGAGACCCTAAGAAGGATAACATATAAATTTGAAAAGAGTCTTTTATCAGAACAACATGAATTCTGCTAAAATTGAAGCAAGGAAAAACATCAAATTTATTGTGATGCTTGGGTAGAAGAATGGTTATATCATTGATGCTTTACAAAAAGTTTATGTAGACAATTCTCCAAAGAAATCAGTAGTTCACAAATGGAAAACTCATTTTAAAAAGGCAGGATATACAGCTGAAGAAAAAGCATGCAGTGGTAACTATCCGCATTAATTTGTGAGGAAAAAAAAATATATCTTCTTTATGTCCTAAATAAAGAGGTCTGATGATTAACAGCAGAAACAACAGCCAGAACCATAGGCATCTTCATTGATTCAGCTTACACAATTTTGGCTGAAATGTTCAAGTTGAGCACTTTCCACTCTATGAGTGCCAAAATCCAGATCAGCTTCAGACAAAAGCAGAGCTTTCAGTGGTGATTTTAAACGAGTGGGATCAAGATACTGAAGCATTTCTTAAAAGAATTGTAACAGGCGGTGAAACATGGCTTTACCAGTAGGATTCTGAAGACAAAGCAGTCAAGCAATGGCTAGCAAGAGGTCCAGTCAAAGCAAAAGTGGACCAGGCAAAGCCAAGGTCATGCAACAGTTTTTTGGAGGATGCTCAAGACATCCCCCCAAATCATCTGGAAGCCCAAAGAATGATTACATCTGCTTATCATTAATGATTTTGAGAAAGTAGCCAAAGCTTAAGGAGCAAAATACGCAGAAAAATCTCATCAGAGTGTCCTTCACTACAACAGTGTTTCTGTTCATTCCTCTCAAACAGGGCAATTTTGCAAGTTTCAGTTGAGAACATTGGTAGTTTAAAATCCTGATTTGACTCTTTCTGATCTCTTTTAGTTTCCTAACCTTAAAATATTATCAGAGGGAACTTATTTTCTTCAGTTAATAATATAAAAAAGATTGCATTTGACATGGTTAAATTTGCAGGAATCTCGGTTTTTTTAGAGATAAACTAAATGCCTGATATCACAGCTTTCAAAAGTGTCTTGAATTTTGTGGAGCTCCTGTTGAGAAATAAAGTTTATATTTTTATTTTAACCTTTGAATTTTATTTTTACACAAACATTTTCAAGTCCTTCATATTGTGACCACTTATTTTAGCTTCAGTTAATTTGTAAGTGCTTCACGTAATTGTCCTCCTTGATTGATACTGTAGTCTCATATTACATATTGTTTCTAATGCTTTAGAATATTTTCAGCTAAAGAAGTTTTACTTCTGTCTGATTTTGTACAGCTCCCTGTGTAGAATCACTATGTCCTTGTCTCTCTTCTTCCTTTAAAGTCATGTAGATAAGTAAGCATACCTGAAAGATAGTTACACCATATTTTAATATCACCTAGAGTTCAAATTATTAGAATTGTTTTCCTATTACCCTTCTTGGTTGATGTTTTTATCTTCACCATTGGCTTCACACTACAGCTTTGTAATTGAATTTCTCTGAATTAGTTTTATTAATGTCAGTACCTCCTGATTCCCTAATATTTACTTCCTTACTCTCTACATGCATGTTCATCTTTCCCATTAATTGGTAGCTTCAAATGTGTCTAGATTGTTTGGATTCTGCCTCTAAGATTATAAAAGATAAATATGATGCATATGATACTTTCAACTTATCACAAAATATCACAGTATGTCACTCATAATTGAAGGATGCACATCTCAACTATTAGCTTAAACAATTTATAAAAATTATATAGGTATAGTCCCGAATAACCATCAATCCCTTTGTTTGAATGTTCAAACAAATATTTGACGGTCAATTCCTTTGTTTGAATGCTTCAAAATTGTTTTTCTAGGAACTGCAGAGTTAATGAATTTAGTCTGATGTTTTATATCTTATACTTTCTAACTGCACTGTGATCTTTGTAGCTGTGTTCAAACTCACTTTTCCTTTACTGACACTGAAGTTCTTGCTCCTTCAACTTTTCTATGTTTGCCTGTAATCTAATCACATTGACTCAAAATACTATCACCATTTTGTTTATAATTTATTTTTTAAATGAAGCTTTTAAGTTTATTATTTTCCAAAATTATTTTGAATTTCTGAAGTTTGGAAAAAGATATTGTATTAATATTGCCTATACTTTTGCTAGCTATAGTCTTTGAAGAAACAGATAAAATTGTTATACATATAAATTCACAAGTGCTTTTTTGCTCATATAAATGATGATTACTTCTCTTGGTTATTTTTGTTTGTCTTAACATATCTTTTTACTTCTGTATAGTGTATTCTGATTTAATTTTAAATGTAAGTTTTGATTTAATATTATTTGGCAATATAATGGTACCAGTTTTCTGATAGATCATAACTGTACTTTCAGTATGCTGAAGCCTCCAATTAGTATAAGTCACATCATGACTGTAGTCCCAATATTTAGGTTTGAGGATCTAAATGAGCATTATCATTTTCAGGGAATCCAATACAGTTAGTTAACACATATACATGGCAACAGGGATGTCTCAAACATGCTGTATTTGAAAAAATACCTAGACAATTAGTTTTAATTGGTGAGTCAAATACAATCTTAACTTTTCTCTATTTAAAAAATGTAAAAATATTTTTAAAGAACAAAACTGGACTTTAATAAGACTCCCGAGATGTAATATAAGTACAGTACAGTATAATTTGGTATATATGTGCATATATAGTATGTGTAAGTAGATTGTTTACAATTCTTAACAATAAGAATTTGTTCTGGGAAATGCATTGTTAGGCAATTGTGTCATTGTGTGAGCATCGTAGAGTGTGCTTACACAAGCTTAAATTGCATACCCTACTACACACCTGAGCTATATGGTATAGCCTATTGCTCCTAGTCTGCAAACTGTACACTATGTTTTTGTACCAAATGTTGCAAGCAATTGGAACACAATGGTGTTCATGTATCTATACATATCTATATATAAAAATTAAAAAGGTTCAATTAAAATATGGTATTATACTCTTATGGGACCACATTCATATTCAATGAACTGTATTGTTGATTGAAATATTACTTGGCACATGACTGTATATGAGTGTATGTATAAAGAAAACTTCTGGAAAGAGATATCCAAATGTACTAGCAGGATTACATTTAGGTATAATGGATATGGGTAAAATTTATTTTCTTCTCTTTGTGTGTTCTATTGTTCTAAATTTATGTTCTTGAATATGTATTACTACAACAATGAAAGTAAGCTTAACAATAGCCTGCTTTTTAAAAATAAAAATAAAAACATTTAGGAAACTTTTCATATTTTAAGTACTGGTTTTAAATTGTGGTTTAGAGTCAATTTTAAATTTTTTCAAAATAACACTGAGAAAAAAGACATTAAATTTTTCCTCTTTTTCAAGCCTTATTTTCATCTAAGTTGTGTAGTTCCATTAATATAAATGTTCTAAAAAATCAAGATATAAAATGTTTAATAAAAAAATACAAGCAAATATTAAATTTGACTATATAATTGTTGAGACTTTTTCACCTCAAAATTTAGAAAATCCTTCAGCAAATGTGTAGCAGTTAATCTGTAAGGATTTCCATGAAGCATTGTTTATAAGAGAAAAATTTGTAAAATCGAATTTGCTACATAAATTTTTAATTTTCTATGTTTATACATAAGAATCACAAAATATTAACTGAAACATATAAAGATTAATTTTCAAAAGTAGCATCGATTATGAAATTTAAATGCTAATCTAGCTGTTGTAATTATAAGAATATACTAAAATTTATTATACATCTATTCAGTGAGATACTATGAAGCTTCTAACATTAATGAGGAGATGCCACATATATTAGCACAAAACGATGAAAATAAGATTAAGTAGGAAAAACTAAATGAATTGCTGAAAAGTTAACTAATATTTCACCAGTGATCCCATGTTATGAAAATATGCTTATAAACATATAAATGTTTTGAGGAAGACAGAGAGAATTTGGAGAGAGATAAGGGAAGAGATAAAGAGATATATGTGAAGGAGAAAGAAAGAAAGGAAGAGTTGAGTAAAATAGGGTAGAAGAAAGGTGAAAGAAGTAAAGAATAAAACAGAGCCTATACATCGATTTTTTAAAAAATGTAGATTAGAAAATGAGATATTTTCATTTTTACCTTTTAATTACTTAATATCTTATATACAAGGTAAATAAATGCATTGCTATTATGGTCAAAGATAAAACATGTTTAATCACAAAGAAAATGTAGAAGGCAATCCACAGAAAAAATATTCAACACATATAACTAAAAATTGCTACTTTTAATATAAAAATCTTTAAAATCAATTTGATACTACAAATAAAAGAGCACAAATACACCCTCACAGAAAATAAAAAGCACAAATAGCTAAAAACAAGGAAGACTATGTCCAACATCAGTAGGACTCAAAGGTAAATTAAAACTCTGAATGAATTTTTTCTAAATTAGCAAAAAAAAAATTGAAATAAATTAATACTGATAAGGGTTTCCATACCCATCTCCTATGTTATAAATTTAAGCATTCTTTGTGAAGGCATTGTTTTTTTTTTTTTTTGAGACAGAGTTTCGCTCTTGTTGCCTAGGCTGGAGTGTAATGGTGTGATCTAGGCTCATCGCAACCTCTCCCTCCCAGGTTCAAGCGATTCTCCACCCTCTGCCTCCCGAGTAGCTGGGATTACAGGCATGCACCACCAAGCCCAGCTAATTTTGTATTTTTAGTAGAGATGGGGTTTCTCCATGTTGGTCAGGCTGGACTCCAACTCGCCTGTGATCTACCCACCTCAGCCTCTCAAAGTGCTGAAATTACAGTCGTGAGCAACCGTGCCTGGCCTATGAAGGCAATTTTGTGATATATATCAAGAGTCATGAATATTTCTATGTACTTTTGTGTAGTAATGTATTTTAAGAACTCCTTAAGAAATATGGACTAAGATTCATTTACAATGTTGTTAATCACATTAAAAAACATTATTTTCTAAAAAATGATGATGGTTAAATAAATAATAGTTATACAAAGAGATTATATATCCAGTGATCTTTTTAAATAACATGTAATAGTATGAGGAAAGGCTCAAAGCAAATTCAAATAATAAAATAGGGTTAATGGTTTAACAAGATTCTTATAGAGATATTTTGTGTGTGTGTGTGTGTGTGTGTAGATGTGTATGCTTTCTATTTGAAGGGACTTAAGGGACCCCTTTTAAAAATAACTATAATGTCAATAATATTTTACTTTTCATGTATATTTAATTGCATACTCTGTCTATCTTGCTGATATTGAAAACATTGTACCCATTTACAACTTCCACAAACTAAAATTTCGATAGAAAAACTATTTCTAAATTGTTGATAATAAATGGACATTGAATATGATTTTTGTATTATTCCTCTACAATACAAGGGCAGCATGACAAAGTTATTAAGAGCTGGTAGCCAAACTAATTGCATCCAAGTCAATATTCTGCTAATTAGTAGCTTTTGAGCTTTAGTCAAGTTACTAACCTCTCTGTTACTCAGTTTCTTCAACTGTAAAATAAGAGATATATCTATGTTGCAAAGTTGGGAAAATTATAAGTGTTAATAATTTTAATAACATTTAATTGTTGTGTTTGTATGGGGTGGGAGGAGGGGGATGTGGATAAAAGTACCTAAAAACAACTCTCTTGGCAAATTACCGGTACATAAGACAATATTAGTAACTATTAAAGGGAAACACTAAACAATATAATAACTGAAATACTATTTGGTTCTACGATTCTGTTTATGCAGTATTCTTTATGTCTGATTTTCCTAAGTGGTCAAAAGAAGAAATAAATCAATTTATTGTTAAAGACAAGAAAAAACCGGAATAGTAACTAGCAATTACCAACCATTAGATTCTATCATCATCATCGGCATCATCATTTTTATCATTATTGTGATTACTATGGCCTGAATCCTTGTGTTGTTCCCAAATTTATATGTTGGAATCCTAACCCATAAGATGATGGCATTAGAAGGTAAGACTTTTTGGAGGTGATTACATGGTGCTCTCATGATTGGGATTAGTGCCCTTATTTGAAAAAGAGACTCCAGAGAACTAGCTAGTCCCTTCCATAGTGTGAGGATGCAGCAAGAAGGCACCATTTATGAACCAGAAAGTTAGCCCTCACTAGACAACACATCAGCCCTGGTCTTGGGCTTCCCAGCTTCCAGAATTGTGAGAATTAAATTTCTATTGTGCACAAGCCGCTCAATGGTCCAAACAAATGAAAGTTACTAACAATGATTATTTTCTTTATAACTTTATTAGGGAAAACCTAATTATTACTTCTAGTCAGAAATACATGTTTTGTTTTATGTATATATATAACATAAATATGCATTATTGCATTTTAGGTTCTGGGTTACATGTAAAGAACATGCAGCATTGTTGCATAGGTACATATATGGCAGTGTGGTTTGCTGTCTCCATCCTCATCACCTATATCTGGCATTTCACCCCATGTTATCCCTCCCCAACTCCCTACCCCTACCCCCAACTGTCCCTCCCCTAGTTCCCCCCCACAGACCTCAGTGTGTGATGCTCCCCTCCCTGTGTCCATGTGTTCTTATTGTTCAACACTGGCCTATGAGTGAGAACATGCAGCGCTTGATTCTCTGTTCCTTTGTCAGTTTGCTAAGAATGATGGTTTCCAGATTCATCCATGTCCCTACAAAGGACACAAACTCCTCACATTTTATGGCTGCATAGTATTCCATGGTGTGTATGTGCCATATTTTCCCTGTCTAGCCTATTATCGATGGGCATTTGGGTTGGTTACAAGTCTTTGCTATTGGAAACAATGCTGCAGTGAACATACGTGTGCATGTGTCCTTGTAATAGAATGATTTATAATCTTTTGGATATATACCCAGTAATGGGATTGCTGGGTCAAATGAAATTTCTGTTTCTAGGTCTTTGAGGAAGTGCCACACTGTCTTCCACAATAGTTGAACTAATTTACACTGCCACCAACAGTGTAAAAGTGTTCCTATTTCTCCACATTCTCTCCAGCATCTGTCGTCTTCAGATTTTGTAATGATTGCCATTCTAACTGGCATGAGATGGTACCTCAATGTGGTTTTGATTTGCATTTCTCTAATGACTAGTGATGAGCATTTTTTTATATGTTTGTTGACCTCATATATGTCTTCTTTTGAAAAGTGTCTGTTCATATCCTTTGCCCACTTTTGAATGGGTTTGTTTTTTTCTTGTAAATCTGTTTTAATTCTTTGTAGATTTTGGATACAAGTCCTTTGTCAGATGGGTAGAATGCAAAAAATTTTTGCCCATTCTGTTGGTTGCTGGTTCACTCTAATGATTGTTTATTTGGCTGTGTAGAAGCTCTGGAGTTTAATTAGATCCTATTTGTCTATTTTGTGTTTGTTGCCAATGATTTTGGTATTTTAGTCATGAAGTCCTTGCCTATGTTGTCCTGAATAGTTTTGCCTAGGTTTTCTTTTAGGAATTTTATGGTGTTAGGTCTTATGTTTAAGTCTTTAATCCATCTGGAGTTAATTTTAGTGTAAGGTGTCGGGAAGGGGTCCAGTTTCTGCTTTCTGCACACTCCCAGCCAGTTTTCCCAACACCATTTATGAAACGGAATCTTTTCCCCATTGCTTGTTTTTGTCAGGTTTGTCAAAGATCAGATGGTTGTAGACGTGTGGCATTGCCTCCAAGGCCTCTGTTCTGTTCCATTGGTCTGTATCAGAAATTCATGTTTTTAATTATTAAAATTTAAGAGCCATGAGCTAGCAAAAGTATTGTATTCTATTTAAAGAAAAAATTATTGAAATGACTCCCATTCAATCTCAATTTCCACTGACTTATAGGAACCTTATAGATGGTTTTTATGCAAAACATTTCCAAATGTAATTCATTAATTTGATAAACATAATTACATGGTATTAGCTAGTCCTTACATCATCTTTGATTTCTAAAATAATTCTTCATTTACAAACTACCAACTAAAAAAATCTGCTGAAAAACATGTACTAATGATTATATCTGACAATACTGTGCTGCTTATTGAATATTTAATTAAAGCTATTCTATGTCAGATTATGTATCATCTATCTATTCCAATATAACTTGATCAAGAAGATCCATAAATCTATTCTTACACAATAGTGTTACATATGAAATCTATAAATATACTCATATACTATAAACCACGTTTGTATCATTGAAATTTTCTCTTTAATTAATGTCAGTTCTTCTGTTTACTTCCATAACCTTCAATGTGGGAAAATTTTTTTTGTTAAACCAGTGAATTAGCATTTGCTGGATGAATTGCAAGATGCAGGTGCACAAATTGTTCTCATGTATTGCAGATGAGTATACAAATATACATGCTTGACTAGTGATGCACAACTATGGAAATATGTCTGCAGAGCAAAAGGATCTCAGCACCTGTCCCATGCACTGTAACTCTCATTAATTAAAAGCAGTTACTCCATCTCAAAATGTCATCAATTTGATGCTTCTCTGCTTCAGGCCCAGATGTGTAGTCATGGCAAAGAGCATGAGGTTAAATATCACAAATAATAAGAAACTTCATAATAATGCAGTACGGTTCATACCAATGTGGGAAAGTGTTTATAGGAATTGCAATGTGAATTTGTGTTTTAATTTTAGGGCACAATTAAAATATTTGGCAAAATATCTTAGACTTTAACCTATTTGGGAACAAAAAGTATTTAATTCATGATTTCTTTCCTGCATGCTGCATTCATTCTCCAGTGTGGCATATTCTAGCAGCATGAACTGATAAAATCTTGCCAAAGCATTTTGTTTTAACTCTCTTTTGCCAGTAAACCCAGCCAGATTCAGAAAAAGAAATGTGTTGTTATTTTCCAGTTTCACATTGCAAGAAGCATTCGTTTCTTATTTGCCTCAAGTTAGAATCTAAACTTGTGAGAATAAAAAATAACTACTAACAAAAGTAACTTGTTCACATATGTCAGAGCTATTATTATACCACACATGAAGCTAATAGTTTTCAATGCTTGTCTTTCTCTAAGGAAACAGACGGTAATATTTGCACAAATGGTTTGGGCATGGTAAAACTTTTATCATAATTCAGAAAGTACTGACTAATCACCTGGACATTTAAAAAAAGCAGTCCTTGAGCCACAGATCTGGTGTTTAAATACAGTTACTCCTTTGTAATTAGTCGAATATTTTGGAATTTTTAGTTTTTAGTTAGTTCTTGAAGTAACCCTGTAACGTTGTTGTAAATTGTGGTCACTTTGCTGTTTTCCTGTTTAGTTTCAGACATGGGGCTATGTTCAGGAGTCTTGTGAATCTGATAATTTTCTGGTTTTATTTTTTGTTTTT
The DNA here is from genome assembly GCA_004027715.1 of Plecturocebus donacophilus. Taxonomy (NCBI): domain Eukaryota; kingdom Metazoa; phylum Chordata; class Mammalia; order Primates; family Pitheciidae; genus Plecturocebus; species Plecturocebus donacophilus. The sequence goes on along the minus strand of PVKP010012375.1, from coordinate 8,412 downwards.
TGTTTTCACAGATGCAGGATATCCTAGAACAGGATAGTGTTTTTCTAGATAGCCATTTCTTCTCAGTGGTAATTATAACAGCTGACACAGGCACATACCACGGATTGTCCCAAACACTTTTGTGTACAATTACTTTAATGCACATAGTACTATAAAGTGGATGCAATTATCACCACCTCTCCTTTAAATGTGAGGAAGTTAGGCACAGATAATTTGTTAAAAATAGTCACATGTTACTTTTATGGCAGTGGCAGCCATCTGGAGTTACTATTGCCATCACACTGGCTACAGCAGGGAAGTATGGCTGGGGCTGCACTCTCCATGGAGCTAGCAGGAGCTAGGGACAAGCAGAACCCCTGCCTCTTCCAAGTTGGAGCAGGAGCTCCCTGTGTGTTGCTACTGCCACCCAAATCATGGCTACAGAATGAGACTAAAAGAGCTGTAGTACAAACAGGGCTGAGATATGCCCCTTGCTCACCACAAGGTGGGGAAAGAGAAAGAAAGAAGAGCTGCGATCCTCTGGGGATCCTAGACCTGGGAGGTCTCCAAGCCAGAGCTGTGGCTTTCTCTTTGGTGCTCTAGGTTTCCTGTTGTCTCCAAGCTTCTGGGTGCCACTGTGTTCCCGGGTACCAGCTGTAGAAGCTTCTTATGGTGAGCCTTGTCCAGCCACAGCCTGTGGAGAGCCAGTGCCCATGCTGGCACCTGAAGCTGCCCATCCCACTGCAGCAGCCAGTGTCTCTGACTGTGCAGTGGCCAGATTCCATGCTTACTCACACACTGCTCACTGCTCCATGCAGTCTCCCTGGGCAGGTGTGGGATTCAGGCTAGTAGTGTGAGCCAAGTGTGGCCTGCTAGGCTGAGTGGGTAGAATGAGCCCAGTGGGCCCAAGCAAAACTCAGGCAAAGCCACCACTAGCAGTAGGTTTCAGGCCAGAAAAATGACATCCCAAAGATCCCATAAGAATTTAACTAGAGTATGCACTGATAAATGTGTTATTAGGCAATTTTGTCATTGTGTGAACATCTTTGAATGTATTTACATATACCTAGATAGTATAGCTTACTGCATACCTAGGCTATATGATGTAGCCTATTGCTCCTAGGCCAGGGTACCCCAATTCCCAGGCCATGGACCAGTACAGGTTTGTGGCCTTTAGGAACCAGGCCACACAGCAGGAGGTGAGCGGCCAGTGAGAAAGCATTACCACCTGAGCTCTACCTCCTGTGCAGTCAGCAGTGGCATTAGATTCTCCTAGGAGTGTGAATCCTATTGTGAAGTGCCCAGGCAAGGGATCTAGGTTGCATGCTCCTTATGGGGATCTAACTAATACCTGATGATCTAAAGTGAAACAGTTTCATTTCAAAACCATTTCCCAGCCCATTCCACACCCACCCCATCCATGGAAAAATTGTCTTCCACAAAACCTGTCCCTGGTGCCAAAAAGGCTGGGACTGCTGTCCTAGACTATAAACATGTATAGCCTGTTACTGTACCAAACACTGTAAGCAATTGTAACACAATGGCATTTGTGTATCTAAATATATCGAAACACAGTAAAGATATAGTAAAATATATTGTACAAAATTTTAAAATATTGTACATTTGCACAGGACACTTACCACTGAGAAAGCTACAGGACTAAAAGTTACTCTGGGTGAGTCAGTGAGTGAGTGGTGAGTGAATGTGAAGGTCTAAGATCTTATTCTACACTACTGGTGGCTTTCTAATACCGTATACAGGCTATCCGAATTTATGTTAAGTACTTGTTCTTCAATAATGAATTAACTTTAGCTTACTAAAACATTTCTACTTTATAAACTAATAATTTTTAAAGAAGTTTGAGTTGTTTATAGTAGCACTCAGTTTAGAACATCAACACATTGTACAGTTATACAAAATTATTTTATGTCTTTGTTCTATATAATTTTTTTGAAAAATCAGTTAATACTAATTTTTAATTCATTCATTCATTTTTAAAATTTTGTTAAAAAATAGAACTTAAACTCACATATTAGCACAAGCCTACACGGGATCAGAAACAATATCACTGTCCTCCACCTCTACACTTTGTCCCACTGCAAGGTCTTCAGTGGCAGCAACATGCACAGAGCTGTCATCTCCTATGGTAACAATGCCGTCTTGAGGAGTAACTCCTGAAAGACTTGTTGCAAGCTCTTTTTATACAAGTTTCACTTTTTATACAAATAAGTATTATGACATTTAGACACCTACAGTGTTATTAACTGATAGAAATTTTCAGCTCAATTATAATGTTATAAGACCATTGTAGTATATGTAGCCAACTGTTAAATAAAAAGTCCTTATGCGATACATGACTGTACAACAGCGTTCATCACAGATTGGGATTTCATTTCATCCCCAGGAAGGGTAGCTCCCTGCCCTGTGAGCTTCTCACCATTCTGCTACACCAAGTGCTATAAGCCCTGCAGAGAAGGAGCTTCTGGACTGACAAAAGGAGTCCATCTTCTAGATAAAATGACACTCTTTCAGCAAAATAAAAGTGTGGTTATGAAAACATAAGTATGTAAAAAGAGTGGAAAGAGAGATCAGTGCCATGGGGAAGAAAAACAGAACTAGTAAGATGCCACACCTGCACAAATAAAAGCCCAGTTACATGTGAAAAAAAAATTTTAAAACCTCCAGTTGAGTAGTACTAGGGCTTTCCTTTGAAGTGCCATGGACAAATGCAGGAGCACAGGCTAGGAAGTGTGAAGGAATCCTGAATCTAAACAGGCGTAAGAGATCTCTAGCACTTCCTGTACTGGTGTCTTCAGGAGCTTTTGGTTCCCTAAGGGCTTTATACCTTTGTGATTAGGCTAAAACTTGTATGGCTGCCTTTGCAGCAGACTGAGCAGTTGAGTATTCCTCCTCAAGAGGCTAGATGTGCAGAAGTGATGGTGACATAAAAGCTACTACCATTTAGTTTGGTTTAAAATGGGTTATTTAAGGGATATATGGATAATAAGGGAACTTGGAAAAGTTAGGCGAGGGGTGATAATCTGAGAATAAAAGATTCACTTTAGATGGCAGAGAAATGATAGCAGTTGCTTGACAAGAAGATGCTCTGGTCTTTAAATATTTCAGAGATTCTTTATATTCTTCTATAACTTTTATTGTGCATATACTTTTTTATTCTTCAATAAATACTCCACAAACATAAATGAATATCTAGATGCAACCCACAACACTTCCAGGTTAAAAAAGTAAGTTTGTCTGCAGAAAATAAAACTCTACACAGCAATATAAGAGCAATTTGGGTTAAAAAGAAGTCTAGCAAGTGAGAGAGAAGACAGACAGCACTAGATAACCTCCAGGCAGTTTCCTCTGTCCAGTTGAAGTTTCCTGGAACCTGACACTACTGGGTAACACAGAATGAGTCATGAGAACAGTCTAGGGCTCAGACTGATAAAATATTACTGATTCCAAACTATCCTGTGAAACAAGGGAATCAATTTCATTCTTTGTCAGTCCAGAGTTTCTTCCTGACCACAATTTTATAAAATAGAATGGTTGGGACAATGCAGGTGAGAGACTTTCTGATTCATGATTATAAGTGGACTTTCACCTAATTCGTTGGGAGAAATAGCAAATGCTGTGAAGCTTTGTTGTTTACTTAGTCAAAGAAATTCTGCTCTGCATAACTGCAAGTCTTTCCTTCATGACACCATCCCTTTTCTATTGCACTGTGTTCACTGAAACTTCCCCAGGATTCCCTCTATATTTTAGCCAATAAAACCACCTTTCTCTAACACTATTTTTTTTTAATTTCCTTTTAATATATACACTTCTTTTTGCTATAGTCTAACACAGGGAAGATATCCCATATTTTGTTTTGTGCTACTTAAGTGGCTTGGTTTCAGATGGACCATCTATCTATTTGATTCAATTTCAAAACTATAATGATGGCAGCAGCAGCCTGCCTGGAGCAGCCACTGCCAAGAGGGTAGCAGCAGCAGGGGAGGTGTGGCTGGTCTGCACACTCCACGGAGCCAGCGGGAGCCGGGATCAGGCAGGAGCCCTGCCCTCCCAGGCACAGCTGCAGCCACCCAGCCACAGCTGCAGACCTGACGCTCCCTGTACTCTTGAGGGTTAGGAGCAGGTGGGAGCCCAGCCCTCCCAGGCACAGCTGGAGCTTCCCAAGCTGTGGCTGCAGACCTGAGTATCTCGGCACTCTCAGTGCTGAGGGCACTGTCCTGACCCTGTGCCCCTATTTCAACAGGCTGAGAGATGTCTGCTCCTGCTGCATGGCCTCCCCCACTCCCAGTACCCACTCCACTCTTGGTGTGAAGTCAGGGCCAAACATGAATGCTATTGCAACCTGAGCAGGTGTTCACACACTCAGAGCAGTGCTGGCATGCCAGCCCTCTGCCATCTTGACCTCTTCCAGACTTTGGGCACTGATGAGCATGGGAAGGTTTTGAGGACAGCATGGTGCTGACTTGCAGGCACTCCTTGGCACAAACAGATAGCAGGAGGCAGACAGGCTCCTGGGCAGAAGAAGGTGGGTCCCTGGTGAAGCTGTACCTTTCAGCTGGGGAGAGACTAAAGCCTGGGGTCTGGGATGCTAGTCCTGCAGACCCAAGTGGAAACTTGGGAGTGCTTTTTCCAGGTCCATCCATGCCAACCATGAACCAATCGACATGCACTTCTTCCCCTCTGAGGACCATAAAAGCCTCAGAGTCAGTCAGACTTGAGGAGACCACAGAATGACCAGCTATGGAGAGGAGATACCTGTTTTAAGGTATCCTCTCTTCTGAGAGCTAAACACTTGTTGCGGCACCCTGCCTGTGAAGAGGAGCTACCCATTGTGGGCCTCCTCTGAACTGTGCTTTCCCTTAACAAAGCTCTTCTTCACTTTTTTCACTCGCCACTTGTCTGCATATCTCATTCTTCCTGAATGCAGGTCAAGAAGTTGGGACCCACCCAATGGCAGGGCTAAAAGAGCTATGACACAAATAGAGCTGAAACTGCCACTTGCTCACCACATTGGAGGTAGCAAGAAGGAGAGAAGACAGAAGGAGAGAAAGACTACAGCCCTTTGAGGATCCCAGACCTGGGTGCCCCCCCGAGCCAGGACTGTGACACCCTCTTTGGTGCTCTGCAGTTCCTGCTGTCTCCAAGCTTCTGGGTACCACTGCATCCCCAGGTGCCAGCTGTGGAAGCTGCTTATGGTATGCCTGGTACAGCCACAGCCTCACAGGGAGCTGGCACCCATGCTGGCACCTGGAGCTGCCCGCCCCTCCATGGCTGGCATCCCTGGCTGTGCACAGCCAGACCCTATGCTCACACACACACCCCTTCCTATTCCATGCCTGACTCACCTTTGGCATGTGTGGGATCTAGTCCAGTAGCATGAGCGAAATGCAGCCTGCCAGGCCAAGTGGCTGGAACAAGCCCAGTGGGCCCGAACATAACTCAGGCACAGGTGCCAATGGCCACAGAGGTTTCTAGTCAATAAAGAATCACCCCCAAAATCCCATGACAATAAGAACTTACATAACTTTCATAGGGTATGGAATGTAATCAGACTATAATTTTCTCTGGGCTAATTAACTTATTCCTTAAAAGGACTTAGTGACCTATACATATTTTCGTGGTTTCACTACAAACAACAGGCATCTGCTAGATACATTTGGCACTTTATTTATTCACTTCCTATACAATTTATCCTACTTCTCAATTCTTTGTCCAGGTGATGCTATTAATCACTTAAATAGTTTCATTGTGATTATCTTTCTTGAATAAAAACTAAGAATTTACTTCAAGTAATTTAAAATACATCTGCCATTTGAGGCACATATGACAATTCTAGAAACATTTTCTAATGAGCAAGTATGCATTTTTGTGTAGATACATGACCAAGAATGCAAAATCCAGAGCTGGTTACAAAGATGAAAAAATAGGTTTGTATATTAGAACTTATCAGTCTTAATTTCATTATTTAAATTGTGTATTTATATAATATATAACTGTTAAAATGATATTAGAAAACTATATTTACTTCCTTATGCAATACTCATGATATTATGATTCTCCCTTGATATATGATTATCCATGAATTTAAGCTATATATGCATATTTAGAATACCATATAATTTATATTAAATATGTAAACCATGAATAATCACACCTTTTATAAATTAACTTTTTCTTCATTGCCTTCATTTTTCTGAATTGCAGTAAAGCTATAAAAATTATATATGACTTTAAGAAAAAAATGAATCAAATTAACTTCATTTGTAATAAGAACAAATTTTAACCTAAGAGAGACAGGAAAATCATGCATAAATGAGATGAATTAACAAATGAATTATTCTGTATTTTGGCTAATTTAAACATCAAAATCAATATATCATTAGTTTTTCAATATATTCCCTTTATTAAATATATAAGAATTTTAGGGGAAGTGGGTTGGGGACATTCTTTTGGGCAATTTAAGCTAGATGTTATATATATATATATATATATATATATATATATATATATATATATATACACACACACACACACACACACACACATACACTATCCATAGAAAAGATATATGTAAATTTTCACAACTTAGTTCTTAAAAATAAACTCAACAATGAAAAAAATCTAAGCTAGCAATACCTTAATAAAGAAAAATATAAAAATTTATTCAATAAAAACTAAATATAAGTCACTGGACTGAAAAGTAAAGATTTCAAAAATTTCTCCCAAATTAATTTATAACTCATGTGATTGCTATCATATATTAATATGGGGAATTTTTCAGTTTAAAAATAATCTCACATATAATCACAAAAACAATGTAACAAAGACAATCGAGAATATGCTAAAAATCAAATAAGGAAGTAAATTAATTATTGGTATATTCGTATAAAATTTTTCAAATCATTCTGCACATTAACAAAGTACAAACATATGGCGATAAACCCAGGAGGTGGAGGTTGCAGTGAGCCGAGATCATGCCACTGCACTCCAGCCTGGGTGACAGAGTGAGACTCTGTCTCAAACAAAACAAAACAAAAAATAAATATATGGCAATATAAGTACATTTAAAATATGGTTTTAAGACAAATGTTTAGGGAAAACTCAATAACAACAACAACAAACCTACATGAAAAAGTTACTTCTACACCCAACATTTTTAAAATTTGCCAATGGACTGGAAAGACAAATGAACAAAATGAAAATATTTAAATGTAAGTGAATATGTGGTTAGTATTTATTATATCCTTGAGTTTAATGGGTTCTTTCTGTATACATGAGAAGGAATCATAAAACATGCAAATACACCTGATGCAGAAAATTCTGGGAGAAAAAAAGGACCTAAAATCGACTCATTTCCTGCACCACTAACTCTAGATTATCTCTTTCTCCAGGGTAATATAGATGCTGAGTTGCAGAGTAGAATGCAAGTGAAAATGTATTTGCTACTTAAGTTACAGAAGGAAACAGTCATTTTTCCGTTGTGATCTGAGCTAGCCTTTAAGGAAGCAACACTGATATGTCTAGAACTAAGATTAAGTGTTGGGTTTAGGAAAAAGCCTGACCCTAGATCTCTGTGACCTCTAAGAAGGATGGTCAATGTCAGATCCATAGAGTTGTCTCTGTTCTATTTCATTTTTGGAAAAGCAGCAAAATGCCTGAATGAGTGATTTAAGAAATTAAAACCTTTTGCTACTGAGGCTCCAAGTCTCTGAATACATGAAGGAATAGGAATGATTTCTCTAGTATCTCGGGTTGGGACCAGCAGCATACCTGCTTCCTCCACAGCAGATCAGGGCGGAAGTATACACTGTACCTGAGCTTTAACTAACAGACCAAGATAAAAAGTATGTATTTGAAGAAGACAGAAATATGAGAAAAAAGACACCAAAGAAGACATACATTCAGTAATATCGAGTTGGAGCATGATAGAATGATTGAACAACACATATTGTTTGTCAAAATACAAAACACATTAAAAAATAATGGAAAAATAAGCAGAAAACTTGCAACATAATAGATTTTATCTTTATTATACAAATATTATTCTAAATTAATAACATGTTAGAATGTGCTTGCATCACACCTGATAAAGTGTGTACAATAGTTCCTTACTGAGAAGTATGAAAAGTTAATAAATGAGTATTACATTATTTTAATTTATTGCATATAATTCTGCTTCAGTTAAATAAATTACATAGAATAGTCATATCAAATTAAGGTTTTTAGTATGAATTTATCTTACTAGACTCAGTGCATATGTAAAGAAAGCATAAAGCTTAGACAAAAATCTTTTGTAAAATATCAAATGAGATATAAAAAAATGGAGTGCTCACAATTTAAAATTACCATCATGTTGGTTTTAGTACTAATAGATGGTTAGTATTCCCTCCCTCCCTCCCTCCCTCCTTCCCTTCT
>PVKP010012374.1:34526-58674 GCA_004027715.1 Plecturocebus donacophilus | reverse complement strand
TGAATTTAATACTGTTATTTAAGGCTAACTAGTTGTTTGCCCATTAGTTGATGTAAATTCTTCATTGTTGTAATATTCTTTACTTTTTGATAAGTTATTAGGATAACTGATGCTGGTTGTTCGTTTCTGTATATAGTGCTTCTTTCAAAAGTTGTTGCAAAACAGGCCTGGTGGTAATGAAGTCTCTGAGTTCTTGCTTGTTCGCAAAAAATTTTATTTTTCCTTGGCTTGTAAAACTTAGTTTGGCTGGATATGTGATTCTGGGTTGACATTTTTTTTTTTTTTAAGGATGTTAAATATTAACCCCCACTCTCTTCTGGCTTGTAGAGTTTCTACTGAGAGATCTGCTGTGAGTCTGATAGGCTTCCCTTTACGGGTATCCTGGCCTTTCCCTCTGGATTATACTGTTCTTTCCAGAATAAATGGTGTTTCAGAGAAGTGAAGCCATAGTGAAGGTGAGGCCAGGATTTGGAGCACTGTCAGTAACTGTCAGCCTTTACAACCTGGCAGGGGCCTAGCTTACTGAGAAGTCTGTCTCAGAACCTAAAAAGGATGATAATAGCTTCTCATTTGAGGCTGACTCACAGGAAGCCTTTTCCCCATGATTTGTAAGCACCACATTTCTGAGTGAAAAGAGGCTAAGTGTGTCTTTGAGTGTCTGGGGTGGGAATGGGATTCCAACTGATTAAAAGACAATTTTCCAGAAAAAGTTGATTGCAGTCTAAATTTCTGTAAGACAAGAGACTGATGTCATTGCTCTAGGACTCTGCTGTGGTTCCTCCAAGCCTTTCCCAGTAAGCCATGCTATCCACCACTTTAGCTCACAATTTCTCTGCTCCACTGTCCCTCCAAACCAAGGCATTAATGAATTCTAAACAAAGGCTTATATCACAGAGTGTAATTTTTAAAGGTGCCTTTTAAAAAGAGAAATATTGACCGGGCGCAGTGACTCATGCCTGTTATCCCAGCACTTTGGGATGCCAAGTTGGGCAGATTGCTTGAGGTCAAGAGTTCGAGACCAGCCTGGTCAAAATGGTGAAACCCTGTCTCTACTAAAATACATAAAATTAGCTGGGCGTGGTGGCACATGCCTATAGTCCTAGCTACTCAGGAGGCTTAGGCAGGAGAATTGCTTGAATGCAGGAGGTGGAGGTTGCAGTGAGCCAAGATCATGCCATAGCACTCCAACCTGGGTGACAGAACGAGACTCCATCTCAAAAAAGAAAAAGAAAAAAGAGAGAGAGAGAGAGAGAGAATTATTCCCTGATTTTTAGATATTGTTTTTTGTTTTGGTTGCTTGATTGGTTGAATGTTTTGTTTTGGGGGAGGGTTTTTTTTTTTCTCTCTCTCTCTCTCTCTTTGTATTAGGGCCTACCAGTAATTGTAAGGACACAGAGGGCGATGTAATATAATGTAATTTCTTCTGAGAATCTGTAGCATCAGTTCTGGAACATGGAAAAATTACAGACACTTGTTGGAAGGGAGGGAGGAAAGGAGTTAATTAGTTTATTTCCTGGAATTTATTTTAAAGAATAGAAACATCCAAATGTTTCACACTTGAAAAGTGAAGTAAAACTATTACACATTTTTTTTTACTCCAAAATTAAATCCAAGATAAATCATGTGATTATTCTGTTTCGAAAAGATTTCATGACATGGTTATTACAAAATATATCCTTCTTTTTCCTAGAGCACTGAATGGTTTTTAATCTTTAATTACAGAGTAGAAAGCTTAGGAATCTGAGGACTTAAAACAACTGTTGTGCCTCATTTCTACTGGGTGAGGATAAGTTGGTTTGAGATGATGTGGTAAAAAAACTGGGCGCCATGATTTAGTTTCTAAGCATCAGTAACACACCCTTTTCGAAATCTGTCTACTGGACTAGGTGAAGAACACTTATTTGTCTGCATCTCCATACTTTGGGCTCGAAATAAAAATGCGATCTAGGTCAGTCATCAAGGTTTGATTGTTGCAGTCATTCTCACTTGCCATTCTTATTTATTAGTTAGTAGTGAATAGCTTTCTCCAGGCCCTATGGATAACATGTAGACTTTTGACCCTGTAAGGCACCTTGGAGAAGGTCTATTTCTATATTTTGATCTAGACTTGAAAAACATAAAGCCCATGGAGCCATTTACCTAAAGACCCTTGGCTGCCAAACTAGCACCTCCATTAGGATTTCGTGGTCCTGCCTGGGATGGTAAGTTGATATCTGAGCACTGAAGTAGGAATCCAGAAAGAAAAGAGAATTCCTTCAATCCATGGATTTGCACTTCATCATGCTGTGTCTAGGAATGAGATGTCCATGAACATGTCTTACCCCCATTTGGCTTTATTGTTTATCCTTCATGTACCTTGCCTGGGTGGTTTAAAGATTTTCCACTTGTGAAAATAAAAGCTAAATGTAAAACTGTATACCCAGTTGACATAATCAATTATGTCATATATCAATTATGTCAGAGGGAATATATAAGTATATAAATAAAACGATTAAAGAAATACACCAAACTCTAACACATGTTACCTCCAGGTAGTGGTAAAAATAAGTAACAGTAACAGTTGTATTCTTGAAAACTTTATGCTTTTCAAGTTTTCTAATGTGACAATGGGTTTGAGAATAAGATAAAAAAGAAAATAGTATTAAACATCCATGTCAAATCATTTTAGTCAAGTAGCGGGAGATTCACACACTGGGATACAGGAACACATGCATAAATATAACACATGATACAGATCTTCCATGTGGGAATGTTTCTAACCATGGCCCTTTCCAGATCCTGGTTTCTAAGAAGTTCATTAACAGCCTGCAAGGGGCCCCTACCAACCAGGTTGCAAGGACTTTTTCTTTCTCAGTTACCATTCGTCAGGGAGCTTTGTGGGCTGAAGCTCAGACTCTTGGGGATTTGGCCTCACATCCTTTGGGCTACCAGATGACCACAGGGCCTTTGTGGGCATCCATGTGGAGTACATTCTGAATCAAATCACAGTTGGTGATGACTGATCACCCTGTCTCCATTTAGACTAATAGCAGCAATTTCAGTAGCACTGCATGTAATTTATTTATAATCACTCTGTCTCAATTAAACTAATAGCAGCAATTTTGGTTGCACTGCGTGTAACCAAGTATGTTTTGACAGGAAAATATACTGTTGGTGAAGGAGTGGCGAGGGGGAGGGAGAGGGGATAGGAGAAGACGGGAGAAAGGCGAGACAGTTCTACAGGATGCAAATCCTGATGTCGGCTGAAGTCTGCATGCAATCCCTTTTCCTAAGCTCACAAGTTTTTTTATGTGGGTGTATTGAAAGGTATAATTTGTATGGGGGTGGGTTTTGGGGTAACTATATACATGGAAAAGTCTTGAGTATTCTTCTAGACAGATATTTATTCCATCATTTCCTAATATCATAGCTGAGGTTAAACCTCAGAAATGCTCTCTTTAGGCTAGTGAGAACACAGATTTTTTTTTTTTTTTCAGACAGAGTCTCTTTCTGTCGCCCAGGCTGAAGTGCAGTGGTGCCATCTCAGCTTACTGCAACCTCCACCTCCCGGGTTCAGGGGATTCTCCTGCCTCAGCCTCCCAAGTAGCTGAGACTACAGGCTCACGCCGCCACACCTGGCTAATTTTTGTACTTTTAGTAGAGATGAGGATTCAACGTGTTAGCCAGGATGGTCTTGATCTCCTGACCTAGTGATCCGACCACCTTGGCCTCCCAAAGTGCTGGGATTACAGGAGTGAGCCACCATGCCTGGCCAAGAACACAGACTTTAAAGTCAGAAAGGCTTTGTTGGACTACTAATTCATTCATTCACTAGGAACATGGCCTGGGGGTGGCCAGTTTATCTCTCAGAGCCTTAGTTTCCTCCCCAGCAAAATGAGACTGTCAGTTCTACCTGCTTCACAGTGTTGTATAGTTTAAGTCAGGTAATGTCGGCAGCACATTAAGTAAAATTCTGAGCACATCGTAGGCACTCAAAGAATGACACATTTGTGCAAAATGGCAGGAAATCCAAAGACAAAGGAGTCTGGTTCAGAACATAAAAAGCATATACTCTGGAATGGGTCAGTGATCCCCACCACCCACCTGGGCCTTTTAAACCAACATCTACAGAATTCTTACCTTGCTATGTATATTTCAGCTAGGCCAATAACAAGAGGCGTTTTGCATTTTCCATAATGTTTCAAGACAACTGGGGGAAGGATGGAACACAGAAGACAAAGATTCAAACTGGCAAGTATTAAGTAACCGCCATTCCCATCCTATAGACACTGGTCAAGGAGATCTTGCAGACAGTAGACCAGGGGAGTCCAATCCCTTTGCTCACCCAACAATTGGCCAAGAAGCCTATTCTGGAAAAATTTATGTACCTAGTTGCCCAAGCTAAGCATTATTGTTTTACTCCCCGCTTCTCTTTTCCTTCACACCCAGTAATCAATTTCTGCCCATTCTACCATTCAAACATCTGAGTCTGTCCTTCCTACTTCATTCTCACCACTGCACCTGCATTTGACCACCACCATTTCTTGCCTGACTATTGTAGCTGCTGTTTAAGTGGCCTCTCACCCCCTCCACTTCAGTCCAGGTTAGATTTATAAAGTGCAAGTCTGGTGAGGCCACTCACCTCCTCAAAAGCCCTTCAGTGTCTTCTCATTACTATTAGACTATAGTCCAAAATACTTGGCACAGTCCACAAGGCTTTGCATGATCCAGCTCTGTCTGTGTGTCCAGCCCTGTCCTGATCCACTCTGGCTTTCCTATGATGCTCCAGACTGCACTGGTCTTACTTCAATTCTTTAAACACACCATGCTCTTTTTCACATCAAGGCCTTCACATGTCCTTTACCTGCTGAGTGGGGTCCTCTTTCCCCCTCTTTTAGACCAATAAGTTACTACCTGTTCTTTCTGTCTTTCTCCAAAGTTTATTCATTTCCCTCTATAATATGCTCCCTCAGCATGCTGTATGTCTCTCTTTTCAGATGGTTATCACATGTGTTAATAATGGTTAAACTCAGGAAACTGTCTTACTTATCACTGGATTTTCAGTGCACAGCACACTCAGTATACCCTCAAGTAGAAGCTGTTAAAAAATTAGCAAAACCTAGGAGAAAGGGCAAAAAAATTACTGTGTGCCTTTTAAATATCACATGAGATCATTGTCTAACAAGCTCACTCTGTGCTCTAAAGGGACATATATTTACTACTTGTAAAGTTACAACCACTTCAGAGTAGATGCTGGCTTTTTAGAAGACCGGTAAGTTGCAACATATTCATTTGATGATCAAACTGTAAGTTGTTTCTGTATAGTAGAAAAGATAAGACACATGATCATGGCTATATTGCCTTGTAGAACATTAATCACTTGTGCATCCATCTTTGTGATCTTACTCTAGCATTCAATTTTCCAATGACCACATATGCTTTGGTCTCTTGTATCTTTTCTGCACTATCTTTGTCATCTTGCTGCTTCCGTCATTAATGAGTTAAATGGATCCTTGACAGGTGTTCACTATATACCTGTATTATTGTTATGTTTTTAACTTTTGGCAAATTGTGCTTTGATAGAGAAACTTAGTAAGAATGCAACAAATCTTTGATGACTCAACTAGCTGACTGACTCTTAGAATAAACTCTGACAGAGCCCTCCAGTGGAGAACATTAGATGAGCAAAAGGAAAAGAAAAAGAGAAAAGTATTGAAAAATAGTCTTGTTCTTGGGCAATTTGCTGGAGAATAGGAAAACTTGATGTTCATACCTTGAAAGATTAAAAAGCAGTTTCAGACCAGGCATAGCGGCTCATGCCTGTAATCCCAGCACTTTGGGAGGCCAGGAAAGCGGATCACCTGAGGTTAGGGGTTCAAGACCAGCCTGGCCAACCTGTCTCTACTAAAAATACAAAAATTAGCTAGGTATGGTGGCACATGCCTGTAATCCCAGCTACTCAGGAGGTTGAGGCAGGAGAATCACTTGAACCCAGGAGGTGGAGGTTTCAGTGAGCTGAGATCATGCCATTGCACTCCAGCCTGGGTGACAAGAGTGAAACTCCATCTCAAAAGAAAAAGAAAAGCAGTTTCAAAGACTTGGATTAAGAAGTAGAAATATACACAGAAGGACAGTTGCATGGCTGATATTTTCTTCACTAAGAAGCCCTCTCTATTGCAGACCCGTAGCCTAGACTCCAGTGGGTACCAAGGAAATTGGAATAGGTAGCTCTGGAGTTGGGGTCTATGTGGCAGAGGCTGCTGGTGCTTCCCAAGATCTGTCCTCTCTCCTTTGTTCAGACAACATTGCTAAAATATTTTTCCCCATCTCCTTTGCAGTTAGTAGTGGCCATGTGACTGAGCTCTACTCAATGGAATTTGATTGAAGGGATGTGAGTCATCTCCAGACATGGCCCATGAAAACTTCCCAGAAGCAATTCTTACTCTTCTCCCAACCACTGGCAGAATGAGTGGGCTCCAACGAGCTGGAGGAGGGTACAGCCATTGGAGGAAGGAGCTTTGCTTCCAAAAGACCATGTGGAGCAGTTTCCTTACTGACCCACACTGAAAGTGAACTTTTATTGAGTTAGCCATGGAGATCTGGGGGTTGTTTGCTGAGTGCTTAGACTGCTCTGGTTGCTAGAGGGCTCGACTCAGAGCTTTCTCTTTCTAGAAGTCCTCCCTAACCATTTCAGTCCACAGTGACCTTATCATTTAGTGACCTAAATGATAGCACACGCTATCCGACTCATGAAACCCCGCATTTATGCACTTCGTGAGTTATTATTTAACTAATTATTATCTAAACTGTATTCCATGGAAAACTACCTCTCAAGATAATGTTGCTAGGCATTTCATTAAAAAGAGTTCCATGTGTAAATAAGTTTAAGGAAACATTACATTGACTGGGTTTCATTTTTGCAGGACTTTCCAAAATTTCTAATGAGATAATGGAATTTGTATAGTTAAAGTAGGGTTATAGAATACAGAGTTTCTCTCTTCAATCATGGGATTTTCTTTTCATAAACTACAGTTTGGGAAACATGCATATGACCCTTTCACTTGCATATCTGTATCTTGTGTCTCTCATGAGATTACAAGTCATGAAGAAGTAAATTTACTGTGATCTGATACTCTGTACTCAAAGTATAAAACACAATGTGATAGTGACCAGCTCTGGGAGGCAACAGAGTAACAGTGTAAAAAACTTAAGTCTGGGGAAGAGACAGGAGGAAAGCTTTAGGGAGGCAAGATATATGAGTTGGACCTTAGACGAACACAGATTTTCAAGTGGGGAAAGAACGGGTGGGTTGACAAGAAAAAACATCTCAGGTAAAGGGAGCAACATGCACAGAAAGGGGAGTAAATTTTGGAAATGGAAATTAAATAGAAGCAGTTGGATTCTGCCTGCCAAATTTACGGTTGCTATTCCAGCTCCTTCCTGCACTGCTTTGAGAAGAATCAACACCTCTTCTCCCTCCACTGTACAACTGCAGGCCCCTGGAGAGCGAGGATCATGTCTTAGTTGTCACTTCAACCCCCTTTTGTTTATATGAACTGAGATATACTTCATGTACAGGTGAGGCTACACAGCCCTATCTCTCTGAGATTTCTCATCTGAAAATGGGATGTACAGCCCTCATGGGGTGATGATAATATTTAAATTAAAAAAATGAATGCCAAGCATTTAACATTGTGCCTGGCACACAGTCCATGCTCAAGAAACATTAGCTTCTAATATCATTAGCTAAATAAAAGCTTGTGGAAAACAGAAAGCAAGGTGGGAAAGGGGAGAGGAGTGAGACAAGAGGCTCACAGGGACATCTAGCTCTCCTGTTTCACTTTCCCACTTAGCTAAAACTGAAAGGCAGAGGCCTCTTTCCCTCTATTTTGGAAACAATCCTTCCTTTACTTTATTTTTCAAAGTCTGAAGAGAGATGTTGGGTCAAACATCCATGCATACTGCCAAGGGCTGGGGTCAGGGACAAAGATCACACAGGATGCAATGAAACAAAGGGAACAGAGGGTCCTTTCGAGAAGAACAGCCCCTGCCCGCACTGCTCCTTGTGCTGGTGTCTGTTTGCAGCCACACGCGGAGGCCAGGCCTGTGGGCTCTGGGGTCCCTGGGAAAGCATGCTGGAGGGTTTGTTTTGTCCTTGGCCCGCGTCCCTGGGATCGAATGAGAAACCAAAGGAACAGAGAGAGCCTGGCGCCTCCTCTTTGGGGGCCTGTGTACCTGATATGTTGTATTTTTACAATAAAATTCATAACATTGAGAGGCCAGGGAGCCAAAGATGTGGCTTTTAGAGACCAATTAATTCCAGAGAGTTTTAAAGCAGTGCCAGCTGCTTTGGAGGGGATGTGAGGATACAGGGAGAAAAATGTCCATCTCGTTGGACTAGTGTCTCCTGCTGCCCCAAATGAGAAGGGAGTGAGACCACTGGGAAGAATGCTGGGTTGGGACAGGAAGACAGGAGTTTGGTAAGAGGAGAATAATGCCCTACTGGGCAGACCCCTTGGATGGGATCAGAGGTGAACAGACAGCTTTTCTGAGAACGAGCATCTTTGAAGATGCTTTGCTGACAGAGTTGATGGCTGGGAGGTCCCCCCAAGAAACCTGTTGAGGGAGTACACAGAGTCCCACCTGGAGTGACCTTGGCACCCCAGGGCTCCTGGGAGTAGGCTACATGGCACATGGAAAGATGGCATAGGGGTCAGAAGTCCCCGCATTTACCTTTAGTTTTGGGGGAGAGAGAGTATTTAAGCAATATATACTAGGTATATAGTGTATATTAAGTAATATATTAAGTAGTATTAAGTATATATTACATAATATATGCTTCATTTTCCTCCTCATGTTCTTCTGTGTTTTCAAGCAGAGAGACATACATATATATGTCTCTCTCTCTCTCTCATATATATGTATATCTATCTGCTTGAAAACACAGAAGAACATGAGGAGGAAAATGAAGTATATATTACTTTCTCTTTCTCTCTCTCTATATATAGATATATACACACACACGTATATATATATATATATATATATATATATATATATAGATAGATAATAGATATAGATATAGATATGTGTGGGTATATCTATATCTATATGTAGATATAGATATATAGAGAGAGAGAGAAAGGAGGAAGGATGGAGATATACCCAAATATTAATATGGATTTATTGATTATTTCAGAATAATGTGATAATAAGTGATTTTTTTTCTTCTGTTTTGAAGTCTGGGAGATGGGAGGAAATTCACCTTTGTTTCTGTTTATATGTACTTTCTCATTATTTAAAAAATGCAGAATAGTCCAGAGAGAAAAACAGAAATAACTGAAATTACGGTTGATCTTCATTTTCCTCCTCACGCTCTCCTGTGTTTTCACGCCCACTATAACGGGTTTTACGATTTGAATCAGAAGCATCAATCATTCATATTTCAAAAGGCCAGCATGTCCCTCATAGCTCGCCTTTGGCCTCTGGAAAAGAGGCTGGATTTCTGCCACTAGCCAGGTGTTTGTCTTCAGGCACCATGAGTTCTCAGGATTCAGTCTAGCACGGGGCCTTAAAAAGTCATCTAGGCTCCTCAGTGCTCACTAGTTCTGTAAGATGGAAACATCTTCTTTGCCTCCTGCAAAGGGCCCTTGGGAACATTCGTTGCTGATTGTAAAGACCCACATAGATGTGAAGAGAAAACAGACTCCCGTGGAAGTGTAGACGCTTCCTCTGAGTTCTGCTAAACCCTCACTGATATAAATGGCTGCAAGTCATTTAAAGATGAAGGAGTCATTTGCCTGGCAGGGACTAAAGGGCAGGCAATGGAATGGTGGTCCTTCCCACAGATGGAGGCCATGAGAACTGGCCCCGAGCCACCGCAGCCTGGGCTATTCCTCCCCAGACCCTCTGCCCCAGAGTAGAGGGAACAATGAAATTCCCCCCACCTCAGTCCTCTACTCAAAAACCATTAAAGGGCCTGCCCCCATGGCTACAAGACACAGGCCCAGTCCATGTTCCTCTTTCTGGTCCACCAGACCTTTTACAATCTGATCCCAACCCACTGCCCAAGCCCCATCTCTCATTCTTATACTTAATGCCCCAACCAGTCATTCCCACAATGTTGTGGATGCTTCCAGGACTCTGGGTATTCTCATACACTGTTCTTTCAGCCATAAGCCCTCTCCGCTCCTTATCTGACCAGGAGTTAAGATCCAGTTTCAATGGCACTGCTCCCCACTGCCCCCTGCAGTTGTCAGAGTTGTTAATACAGGTTGCTGTTCACCGAGCACTGGATGTAAACCTCCACAGATGTACGCAGGCAGAAACAGTGATGATTTGCATCTGTGTGTGTCTGGGCATACACAGATCTAGTATATAGAGATAATAGTTTCTGGACAGTGATTTATATTTGCTCCTACAATAATAATGACCGTGATAATGATGATGACAATGTCTTGTTCATTTTTTCACATACCTCGTGTAAATAGGAACACAGTAAGTGTTTGTTTAACAAGTGACCAAGCACATTGCTCCAGGTGAAGGAGGTAGGAGGAAGGGAGTGGAGGAGGAGAAGTACTGAAAGAATCTCATTCTACGTGCTGTGGACTCACAGGGTGGTCTGCGTCCAGTTCTGCTCCATAGCTGAGAATCTGATTGGCAAATCTGTCCAGCTCTTGAATGGTTCTTGGGAACCAGGGCACTGCAACACAGAGAAGGCAAAGTCGTGAGTGCAGAGTGACACAGCCAAAGGCCTCGCTGAGATCAGCAGTGGGGATCCCGGTCAGTGGTGATGGCAAGTGGGCTTCCAGATAACCCCCAAAGTACTATTATTCAAAAGTTCAGCTCAGTTTTCCTTAGAAACCCACTTAAAAACCCATTCCCAAATACATTCTCTTTCCTGGAGATTTTCTCTGAATTATCTCAAAACTCATCTCCCTCCCACACATCATGGTAGTTTTCTTTGATGGTTTTCATTAGCAGCAGAATTTTATTTTATTTTTTGCTCTGTTGCAGACTGGAGTATATACTGGCACACGATCTTGGCTCACTGTAACCTCAGACTCCTGGGTTCAAGCAACTCTCCTTCCTTAGCCTCTTGAGTAGCTAGGATCACAAATGTGCACCACCATGCCTGGCTAATTTTTGTAGGTTTTTTTGGTAGAGACAGAATTTCACTGTTGGTCAGGCTTGTCTCGAACTCCTGACCTCAGGTGACCTGCCCCACCCCGCTTGGGCTCCCAAAGTGCTGGGATTATAGTCATGAGCCACTGCATCTGGCCATTAGCAGCAGAATACATATAGTCCCAAAATATAAATTATATAAAATCAGACTGTTCTAATGTAAACAAGTTCATGAGACCCCATCTTCCCATTATGTATTTCCCTCCCAAAGGCCCCAAGCACTGAAGCAAATTCTATCACAAAGCCAGTTAGAAAGCTACTGTTGCAGCAGAGTGAACGGAGTCAGGTAGTTGTTGGGATGTGAAGATGCCTCGCAGCACCTAAAGGATTTCAGATTCGCTTCTGAGGCAGCATAGAGGGGAAGGGGCTGGGCTTGAGTGGGGTGGACTACAACACCCAGGTCCTGCAGAGAGAGCGGCCCAGGAAGGGCAGGTGGCAGCACCAACATCCTTGTGGCTTACAGGAAACAAGACACATCGCGGGCGACATTGTCCCAGCAATGAACAGAGACGAGGACATTTTGGATTGTAAGTTCCTGAGGGCAGAAACCAGGGGTACTTTGTTGTACCAGGCATAAAAAAGAAGGGAAGAAGGAAAAGGGAAGGGAGTGAGGGAAGGGGGAAGAAAAGTCACCTTAAAAGTCATGGACTCACCCTGGTTATGTTAACATTTAAGTGTTAACAGCAGTAACCACCATCCAGAGTGCCTGCTCTGGTATAGTTGCTATTTCTGAAGTACCTCCAAGATAAGGGAGACATTATAACCCATCTTGTGTGGATAAGAAACCGAGGCTCTAAAAGCCTATATAGCTGATTTAAGGTCACATCAGGAGTAAGAAAGTGGTAGATTCAAAAAGAATCCACAGAGCCAAAATAGTTGTGCTGGGAACCTTGAAGTGAGCTCAAGGCTTCCAGGCCTGAAATGAGGTCGAGGAGAAGATGCTGGACTTCCAATCAGCATCTGGTCTGGCTTAGAATACAGGCTCCATCTTCCTATTTATCATCTCTGTGTCTCAGTTCCTCCTCCAACAAATGGGAATAAAACTAGGAAGAACAGCAAACATGTTTTTGAAGCCTTCCCATGTGCCAGGCACTGTGCGTAGCATTTCTGGTGCAGTAGTCCCCTGAATCTGAGGATTGTTGTGGGCAGTGAATGAGAAACAGGCAAAGGGCGCCGCTCAGTGTCTGGCACATGAAAGGTGACTTTCCATCTGACACCTGTTATTCATGGTTCTGACCTGCTTAGATGGAGAAGGAGAGAGCATGCGTGCCATCTAGTGGCCAATCTTCAGAAATGCCAGCCATGATCTAAACAGGAACCTCAGGAGAAGCAACAGCTGCATGCCAGCAAAACAAGGAGAGCTGATTCCAGCAGTTCATAAAAGTCCATTTATAGCCTTGTTTCTGCAGAGCTGAGGAGCCTATGCTCTCTACCACCCATGTTAGCAATACAAGCTAACACCGAATGCTGTTTTAAATATTTTACCTGTGAGGTGGATACTATTAATATTCCCATTTTAAAGACAAGGACACAGAGGTACAGAGAGGTTTAGTGCAAACCCAAATACACACACTGCTAGGAAACAGTGGAATCAGGATTCAAATGCGGGTTCAGCTGACTCTCTAGCCTCTGGTCTTGATCGCCAATCCATCCTGCCACTCATGGGAAGATGGCAGAGCATACTGGTGAGGATGGCTGGCTCTGGGGCCAGATTTCCTGCCCAGAGGCTTATGGAAGCCCCTAAGCCCAGCCCTCTTTTCCACATTGGCTCCCTGTGGACAGCAAGAACAGAAGCAGATGCTGCAGCCATCATTCCAGGTAATGCTTCCATCGTGCTTGCTGTGTGTCAGACACTGCCCTAAACATTTCACATATGCTACCACCTTCAATTTTGCAACAATCCTTTGAGGTAGGTATTATTATTATCCCATTTTACAGATGAAGAAACTGAGGAACAATGAGAACAAGTCTCTTGATAGACCTCCCTGGTTCCACCTGCTGAGACTTTGGAATCTCAAATGACTCAACACCATGCTCTGCTAACTTGCTGAAGAACCTGGCTTCCTGCCTTGTCACCTACACTCCCCTGCAAGTTCTCCTTCCTCTGTGAGTCCAGCATTTGCACTGCACACTGAACCTCTGTCATCAGTGCCAGAAATGGGGACTGTTTCCCACCCAGGTTTGCAAGGGCTTGAGAAAGGAATCAGCACTTCAGAGTCATCCAGGGCTCAGGATCTTCTGAGAGACCTTTCTTGTTTCTCCAGAACATTGCCACCGAGAGGTTTCAATGAATGGCACCCACCTGGAAAAGGGCGCCTGTCCCTCGCCTCTGTGTTCAGAACCATGGATAACCCCATCCACTCACTGGGGAGGTATCCTGTCTCCAGTCATTCATTATCTCTCTTTTGCCTGGGAATCATTCATAATTCTGGCAGTCACGGCTGCCCCAGAAATAAGTCAGGCCAGTCCTTTCTTGCTGCACCCCTTCTTACTTAGGGGACCCTTAGAATCACCAAAGGAGATTCCACAAATATGTACCGATCACCTCCTACATACCAAGCACAAAGCAGTGGGGAGTGCATACAAGGGGGTCTCCACCGTTGTGGTGCTTACATTCTGGCGGGGGCAACACAAAATAAGCAATAAATAAATGTAAATACACGACAATGTCAGGAATTTCTTGAAGAAGAAGAATAAAGAAGGATAAGAAAATAGGAAGTGATGGAGATGCTCTATTTTTAAAATTATTTTTTAAATATTCTGTCTATTGGAGTATAATTGAACAATAAAAATTATATATATTTTTATAATATAAAATTACAATTGTATAAAATTGCATTAAAATTACATAATTTATATATATTTACAATTGTATTTGTACATATTGCGCATATATATATATTTATTTATTTATTTGAGACAGAGTCTCACTCTGTCACCCAGGCTGGAGTGCAATGGCACAGTCTCAGCTCACTGCAACCTCGTCTCTCGGGTTCAAGTGATTCTCCTGCCTCAGAGTAGCTGGGATTACAAGTGCATGCCACCACTCCCAGCTAATTTTTGTATTTTTAGTAGATACAAGGTTTCACCATGTTGACTAGGCTAGTCTCAAACTCCTGACCTCATGATCCGCCCGCCTCAGCCTCCCAAAGTGCTGGGATTACAGACGTAAACCACTGCACCCGGCCTATTGCATATATTTTATATAAAACTTATATATATTTATAATTCTAAAAGTATAAACACAATGTAATTAATACATGCATACGTCGTAGTTACCATGATCAAGTTAATGAACATATTCATCATCTCATGTAGTTGTCATTTTTCCTGTGTGGGGGTGGAGGGGACAAAGACACTTTAGATCTCTCTGAGCAAATTTCAAGTGCACAAGAAAGTGTGATTAACAAGTCACCATGCTGTATATTGGATCCCCAGCACTTGCTCATCTTATGACTGAAGCTTTGCACCTTTGACCATCTCCCAATTTCTCTCATCACCCTACCTGCTGGCAACCACCGTTCTACTCTCTGCTTCTATGAATTCAAGGTTTTCTTAATGGATATAAGTGATACCATGCAGTATTTGTCATTCTGTGTCTGGCTTATTTCACTTGGCATAATGCCCTTAGGGTTCACCCATGTTGTCCCAAATGACAAGATGTCCTTTTCTATGGCTGAATAATATATTCCATTGTGTGTGTGTATGTGTTTGTGGAGGGGGGTATCACATTTTCTTCATTCATCCACCTGTTGATAGACATGTAGGTGGTTTCCCTTGGCTGTTGTGAATAATACTGCAATGAACAAGGGGTGTAGATATCTCTTTGACATATTGCTTTCGTTTCCTTTGGATATATACTCAAATGTGAGATTTCTGGAAAGTATGGTAGTTACATTTTAATTTTTTTTGAGAAACTTTCATGCTGTTTTCCATAATGGCTATGCCAACTTACATCCCCACCAGGAAAGTACAAAGGTTCCCTCTTCTCCACACCCTTGCCAACACTTATCTCTTGTCTTTTTGATGTTTTAAAGACAACATGCTATTTACTGAGATATCCTATGCCTCTAGACTCCAGAGGAAAGACCCTGGGACTTAACACTACCTTGCCATGGCTCAATAGAATCTGGGATAGTCAGGATCTGTCCCTAGTCCAGAGCTGGTTTTCTATTTGTGTCATGAACAGCCAGTCCAGCAATGGTTGAGAGTCTTGTAACAGCCAGACAGCCCAGGTTTGAATTTCATCTCTGCACTTACTATCTATGAGCCAAGAAAAAGTTACTAAATCTCTCTGTGCCTCACTCTTCCTATCTTTGAAATGATGGTAATAGTAGTACTACAAAGTATTGCTTTATAAGAACAACATGACGTTAAATGAGTTAATATGCGTGCTTTATTGTAAATAATACTAACACATAGTAGATAATATTACTGTTCAGCTGTGAGTTACATGATGTGTGTGTATGTATATATACACATACACATATGTATTATATATAATTATATATAACTTTTTATATTATAAATATATTTTATATTTATAGAAAATAAAACACTTTATATTATAAAATTAATATTATATTAAAATTATTACAATTATGTTAATATATAATTGTTATTATATAACAATATATTAAATATAATTATACATATATAATTTTATATAGAGAGAGTTTTTCTACTCCATCCTATAGCAGAGAACAGAGTGGAAAGTTTTCCAGCAAGGCTAGAAAATCTGCCACTTATTTTGTTGTAACTGGCAAATGTTTTATCCCCTGGAGCCTTAGTTTCCTTATCCACAAAATAAGGATTGTTCTTTCCATATTATTGGATGAATTACATGCTGCAGCAATACTACACATCTTAGCACAGTGGCCCATAATAAGTGCTTTATCTGTGATAACGGTTACTATGACAAAGATTTTAATGATGATGATTAAAGGAGGAGGAGGAGGAAGAAGAAGAAGGAGAAGGAAAGAACAGAGATTGGGATCAAGAAGCTGGTTCTCTGTCCAGCTTTGATATTAAGAGGTTTCTAATCTTGGGCTTCAGTGTCCTCTCTGTAACACTGGGTGTTAGATTAATCTGCTGCTGCAAACCCTTTTGAGTTTCATATTCCAGGACTTGTGGGATCCTGTGAAGGGCTGAAACTGGCCAGAGGATACTTGAAAAGTCAGTTCCACTTATCAATGTGTCAACCTCGTTTATTTTCAGAAGTACAGTCACTACATTTGTTCAGCTCCCAAATGCACTGCCTCATTTCCCTTTCTCCTCCAACCAGAGAAGCAACCTTCTTCCCTACAGATTGAAGCCCGTGGGCACCGCCTTGACTCAGGGCTGTGCGAGCTGGCTGACACCCAGCGAACGCCAGAGGGCAGCAGAACCAGCGTGTTTCCAGTTTGGGGTGACTTTTTTTTTTCCTTTCTCCAAAGGGAACCTCTTATTGGGCCACCTGGCTTCATTCAGTCCCCTTCATCGGGGGAAAGACAAAACAAAATAAAATAAAAAACTTTGAAGAACTTGAGAAACTTGCTGAGACTCAGAGGATTCAAGTTTTTACGAAAAGAAGGAGACAAAGATCAAAACAGCCTGCCACATTGCAGACCTTTGAGCTAGCACCTTGTCACAGGGGCTGTGAGGGACCCTGAGGTAGCCCTGCAAGGCTGTGGGGTGCTCACCTGAGTCCAGGAGCCTTTGGTGGCTCTGGGACCCCATCATCTTCAAAAAAGGCTCAAAACACAGCCAGGCTGGAGAAGTGGCAAAGACTGGGGACTCATGATAGACACTTTGGAGCCAGACCGCCTAGCTCCAATCTCAACTTTGGAACTTTGGAACTTTGTACAAATTGCTCAATCTCTCTGTTCCCCAGTTTCCCATTTACGAAATAGGTATGTGGAAAACTATTTCGTAAATGGGAAATAGTTTCCCATTTACGAATAGTTTCCCATTCCCTCAGAGGGTTGATGGGAGGATTCAAACGAGCTCATGTATGAAGAGTGCTTAGAACGATGACTGGCACACAGCAAACACTTACACGTATCTGGCAGTGGCATTATTATCATTCTAGAAGGGCAAGTGAGAAAGGGTGAGAAGGCCTGGTGCTCACTTCCTCCATACAACAGCCCTCATTTGAAGTTAACACCCTTGGATGCAGCCTATGTGTCTTCTGGGGTAGAAGGAAGACCCAGTCAGGCCTGACCATTAAGAGAAATTCACCAGCTGTCCAGTTGGAGAGCAGGGACAAAGCCTGAGGAACGAGACCAGGAAGACACACCTGGGTGCTGGGTGTTGGGGATGGAGGGTTGATCCCTGATGTGGCTCTCTTCCCAGCTGGCAGAGGTGTGAAGCAGGCAGTGTGAGGACCTCAGGAGAGACCACAGAGGACCCCAGACAAACTCAGTGCTGAGGCTTGACACATATACTGACTCTTTACATTGTGCAGAGTGTGCATATTTCAGGCTTGAAGCCAGCAGGTCTGAGTTCAAGTGTCATCTTTCCCACCCACACAACATAGGAGTCTGAGCAAGCTGCTTGATTCCTGAGTCTCTGGCTTTGCATCTGTGAAATGGGCACGATGCTGAGCCCTTGCCTGCCTCTTTGTTTGGGGTGGGAAGAAACTGACCCACAACAGGTTCATCTGTGACATCAGTCCTTGCACCTGAACCTCATAATAACCTCCAGAGTGGCTTGTCTGACTAAGAGGCCACTAAGGGAGAGCCTGTCCCTGCTTGTGTCTCTAACCTCTGCCCCTGGGCTCTTCTGATTTTTTCCAGGCATAAAGGTATGGCTACCCTTTTTCCTCTAAACTTACGTTTTCTCGAGAGCTTATTATGCACCAGATACTGTGCTAAGTGCTTTGCTTTAATCATCTCCTTTAATTCTCAAAACAGTCCTAGGCCATAGATATTATTGCCGCTCACTGATAAGCAAATAGGCTCAAATAGATGAAGTGACTTGCTCAAAATCTCTGAACTAGTTGAGCTGAAAGAATTCTGCAGTCAATGCACTTCACCAACAAGCGATGCTAGGCTTAGAATAAATGTGTGGTGGTGGTGAAGGGTGCTTTTAAATTTTAGATTCCTTTTCTCCCATCTTGAGAAAAGGAAGTGTGACAAATTAAAGGAGGGCACTAAAGGTGCTTGAAGAAGCTCCCTAGGGCACCCTTGGGTCCACCCCATCCTAAGCATCCTTGGATTTAGGGATAGTCACTTTTAACTTAAGTGCTCCTTCACGTACCCCTTATTTTCTTTAGTGAAGGCTGCAGGTCCCTTCCCCCTATCCGTCTCTCTCACAAAGCTGGAAATAGAGACTGACCCCAGCGACCCAGGCCTCCGTTTTGAAAAGTTAAATCAGATTAGCTCATTAATGGCCTTGCCAAATACCTCGTCGGTGGGCTGGCCTCTGTGAGCCCCTCCACAGCCTCTCGGGCGGGCGGCTGGGCTCCGTGGTTAATAAATGACTTGGGCAGGCTGGGGCAACAGAGGCCCTCTGTGGAGCGGAGGCATGGGGGTGGGGGGCAGATCATTAATAAATATTGATTTGGCTCCAAAGGAAGCAGCCCACTGGAGAGCTGGCCCCGGACACCCACGTAGTGGTCCCATTAAGTCGGGGTCAACTGCTCAGCCAGAACGCCAAGGGGTGGCTGGCTCAGGAGCACCACTGAGTAAAAGGCCCCCCAGGCCTCGCTGGAGCCTGCTTCCTGGCCAGTGGGTCAGAGCAGGCTCATTCAATTTACAGCAGTTCAAGGTGCAGCCTGAGTCAATCTTACCCCCTCCCTCCTCCCGATGTTCACCAGCCCCAGGGGTTAGCCGGCAAGGCACCCAGGCTTGCCTCCAGCCTGTCTCAGGGAGAGCAATAAATCCTGGTTTCTTGGGTCTGAAATAGAAGGCTGTTTTTACCACCCCCTCCCAGGCTCCCGGATGTCTCCTTTGAGGCAATGGCCTCCAGTCCCTGTGCGCTGATCTCAACAGCTCCCAAAAAGGAAGAAGAGACAGTTTGCCAATATCCTGCAGGAGGAAGACTTTTGAGGGTTTTATGTTTCTCTTTTAAGTAGCTTCTACTTTCTTTCTGGAGAAGGAATGCTTTTCAGGAAGCTATTGGCAAGAATGATGAGCCAAAGGCTGGCTGATGGTGCCCAGCTATAACCCTCTGCCTCCTGGAAATAGCAGTGGTCAGAAGTCAGGAGTGGTGGTTTTAGGGCAAAGCATCTGTTCTCGCTGTTCACATGGAAAATTACAAATCCTGGAACCAGATGAATAAAAGAGTTCTCCCACATGAAGTAAAGAGTGAAACTGTGCTTAATGAAGAGAGTGAGTGAATAGATAAGAGTGAAGTTATGAATAAATAAAATAATAACCTGTAGGGATATTTATTCCAACCACCCACCTAAATTGGAACTACCCGCCCAATATCCTTTTTAAGATGCTATGTATCTTATAAACATTATCCATTGGCAGGTTGGCCCTTATATCCCCAGATATCCAATTCTGTCTTCTGAGAGCTCACAGTTGCATGAGATCTGGTTCCCTGTTACTTACAATTCTACTTATGGTCAGCCAACATTGGGTCAACCCAAGACATCTCTAGCCTTCTCCAGGTATTGTTTATCTCACTCCAGCAGCACCTCTTTGGCTCTGCTCCCCTTCTCATCAACTGAACCCACGACTGGACTCAGTGCCTCAGTGCACCTCCTAAGACTACTCCTGAGGCAGGCTACTTTCTCTATCACTACCATGTATTATGCCACAATGTATTATGTAGCCACAACCTACTAGATTATAAAATGCATGGGTCTAGGTACCATGTCTGTCTTTTTCACTATTGTATCATATGTGTGGCTGACACCGAGTGGGCACTCAATTGATATTGGTGGCATAAATGATCGACTGAATTAGGAGACAGACGTGAATGAGAGAGAAAGTTGGCAAAGCTGTGCTGTTTGAGAAGGAGAAGTAAGAAAATCCCAATAGTCAAGATTTTTCAAAAGTAAGGGCCACATAATTCATAAAATGCTAAGGAAAGAGAGAATTCCTGGGGGATAATTGTGTCAAACGCTATAAAAATGTCAAAGAGGATTAAAAAAAAAAAGAGAGGCTATCAGTTTTGAGTATTGTCAGAATGGTACAAAAGAAAGGAAGAAGAGAAGAAAAAAGGAAGGAAGGAAGAAGGAAGCATGGAGGAAAGAGGATGATGGAAGTAGGGAAGGGAAGGAGAAAGAAAAGCTACATGAAAAGCTGACCTTCTATCTCCTTTGCCAGTGCCACATTCAATATGGCACAAAGTCAAATGGATAATGTTAAGCACAAAAAATAATAGTTGGAAATGAGAGACCATTCACAGGACCCCTCATCCAATCCCACACATGAAGTTGTCTCAATGGCTGCTAGTTAAGCCCTGGCTTCAACGAGGTGGTGGCTGCCACCAACTCCTTATATAGTATGATTGGCCTGGTCGTTGTCTATGTCCATGAAGCTGGTGGTGACAAGTGACCTGTTGTTGGCTGGGGCTATAGATCATAGAAGGCTCTCCCTACTGAAGCTGAAGGATGTCTAAGATCAAGGGCCTATTCAACTCAAGCAAGTTCAACTTGATCCTTCAAGCACCCTAACACACAGGGTATTCCACATAATCCCCTTCATGAACCACAGGAATTGGGAAAGTGGGTCTTCGCTCCATTTCACAGATGAAGGAGGAGGGATCACCTATCTGGAAGGGTGTCAGATGGAATTCAAACCTAGCTAGTAGTGTACAAAATGGAGACCTGAATCCTGGCTCTTGACTCTAAATTCATGGCTCCTAGTGAGTCACGACAATACTCCCTCAATCCAGCATGATGGCAAAGTGACATTCAGTTACAATCATTCCATATCCTCTTCCTTCTTCAACTGAGACAACACACCTGTCATACAGAGGAAATGTATTCCCAGTCCAATTTTTTCTAACTTTCGCAGTCTTTTGGACTGACCCAAATAGCATTTCATGCTTCCTTTGTTTATCAAAGTTCAGGAATTGGGGCAGTTTGGACTTGCTCAATCCTAAGATTCATTGTGTATCCTTATGAGAGACTTAAGGATACGTTTACATGTAACATTTTGCATGGGCCCTACATGCAAGGCACTTTATGCAAATTATATTATATAGTCCACACAACCACACTGATACCTGGATTTCTTCATTTTGCAGGTGAGAAAAGTGAGGCCTAAAGCTAAAGAGGGAAAGCAACTTGGCCAAACAGCTGCAGCCCAGGAATTGAACTGGAGCAATGAGGACTACAAAATCCATGCAACCGTTTTAAACTCTATGTTTCCGACTTGTTTTCTAATATTAAAAACAAGGATAACACTGTGTTAGCTTTAGCTGTCTGAGTTGGTTGTTGCAAGGCTTAACTGAGACAACCTAATGGGAAAGAATTTGGAAAACACTGAATTTGGCATACAAGCAAGGGATTCCTCTTAGAATGAGAGCCTCCTTATAATTTTTTATTCCTCCTGAGCTTGAAGCCCTGTGACCTGGCAAACAAGATGGGCTGCAGAAATAGCACCGGCTCAGGATTTTCCTTCACCAACAAAGAGAGCTGCCTGTGACCGAGTGCAGGGGGCAGACATTCTACCAACAATAGGAAGAGACTCTGCTTCCCGCTCCTGGGTTGGTGTCACCTACTGCTGAATGGGCTGATCCTCTCAGCTGGGGTCTGCTTGTCTCAGTTAGACAGTCTGCTGAAACGAGTCACCTCCCCAGCTGCCAGGACCTAGTGCTACATCAGCGCATCCAGCAAGCATACAGGTAAAACCTGAAAAAGGCAGCCAATCCTGTGTGTTTTTCCAAACATTCAGATACTTGGCCTCCTGCAGACGCAGAGCCACATACACCTACAGCTGTGAAAGGCACACATGGAATGCACAAAGTGAAATGCCCGGGAGGAGGTTTAGAGCTGAGAAGAGTGCAGTGGGGAGGTGGAGACAGAAAAGCCAGGTAGAGAAAAAGAGAGGAAAGAAAAGCACAGGTGGTGGGATTGGGGAAAACTCTAACCATATGGATTCCCTTCCAGCCCTAAGCAGTCTCTCTCCAAAAATTCTTAACTCTTTGGGAACCAAAGCCCTTTTGAAAAACCTTGTCTCCCAAAAAATATGCATACACACCTGTGTATTATATTGCCCACAATCCCAGAAACTTTTCAGAGCCCTTGAAGAAATCCTATCCTCCCTCCAAGCCCAATTGTTCTGAAATGTCAGCTTTACTCAGCACTGTTCTTCAGGTCAGCAATGTTGAAGCAGAAAAAATTCAAGAAGGCAAGGAGGGGCAACAAGAGGGAAGGAATGACTATACTGATGCTGCTTTTGTCTTTACACAGTAATCATAAGTGTCCTCAGACAAGATAGACAGATAGATGATAGATGGATGAATGGATGGATAGATAGAAAGACAGATAGGCAGACAGATAGACAGGCATATACATCTTCCTGCTTTCTACAGACACAGAACCTGTAGTTGTTCTAGCAATTTGGACTCAATTTTCTTTCCCACCAGGACCCTTATAATAACCACAAATTAAACAAAATCCAATAAATGTTTATCTGCTCTTGGAAAATAACTCCAAATATTTTTCTCAAAAGGTGATGTTCAGATACCTCTGTCTACCCAAGACATTTTGTCTGTCTGCTTCTCCTGGCTGCAATCTCTCTCCATGTAGGAATTTTCTAGCCCCTGATAAATGTAATGTCATGCAGTCGACTCAAAGGGAAAGGTAAAAGGATTAGTAGATTGATCGATGAAAGATATTAATGCTCTTTCATGTTGGGTTGAAGAAGGATTTGAAGTCATCAGGAAAGAGGGTAGCAGGAGAATAGACCTCAAGTATTCAAAAGACTCTCTGGATTAAAATCCTATTAAACTCACATCAGCTTCTCCAGGAGGTATTTGAGAAGGTTGGGGTTTTTTTGCCATGTCGCCGTAATTAACCGTCTCTTAAGCTGTTTTGGGTGGGGAACTTTAGCAATTAAGAAACTGAAAAACTTTTATTTTCTATCACCCACATGGCTTTTTGAATGGTTTAAAAACTAGAGTGGAAAGTGGTTTAGCTTAATTGATTTGAGGGGTTCAGATCTCCTACTTGAACCTGCTGTCAGACTTGCCTCTGAGATCTGAGCCCCTCAATAAAAAGGGCATTTTGTCCGGAGAAAGAATCAAAGGTTCAAATCTACTACAATGCTTTTCTTCCTTTGTCTGTTCTCCCACTGAGTCCTATAGAAAGAGCAACTTTGCAAAGGAATGGTTGCTCCCCCTAAAAAGACCTGTTTCTTGGCCCAGACCCCACTTTACAGAAACTACCACAGAAACTCAAAGAGCGTTTCTCGGGAGATGCCAGGTCCTGGCACGTCAGCATCAGCTGTCTCATTACACGTAAGTTAAGGTCAGGTGGGGGCAGCTGCTATGGGATTGGGTGACCAACCATCTGAAGACGTAAGAGTCACAAAACACAAGCTGTTTTAAAGTGTTGGTCTTAGTCAGTTTTTCTTCCCTACGGAAAATGTCATCCCACTTCAAATATCAACAACCTTGCCATTTTGAGCAAGGAAGTCAGAAGTCCTGCTAAGGAATTGAACCTGTGCTACCTCCAGGCTCCAGTAAGCCCAACTTTTACTACACAATGCCTCTATGTGAAAACATTAGCTTTTTAGGCTGGGCTCGGTGGCTCACACCTGTAATCCCAGGACTTTGGGAGGCCAAGGCGGGCAGATCACCTGAGGTCAGGAGTTCGAGACCAGCCTGGCCAACATGGCAAAACCTCATCTCTACTAAAAATATAAAAATTAGCTGGGTGTGGTGGCATGCACCTGTAGTCCCAGCTACTCAGGGAGGCTGAGGCAGGAGAATCACTTGAATCTAGGAGGCAGAGGTTACACTAAGCAGAGATCGCGCCACTGCACTCCAGCCTGGGCGACAGAGTGAGACTCTGTCTCAAAAAAAAAAAAAAAAAAAAAAA